>JANTCA010039527.1:0-41612 GCA_024741275.1 Chironex yamaguchii
ACTTAAAAGCCAACACTCAAACCTCCGTGCCATCACGGCACAAAGGTTTGGTAAAGGACATTCAAAGTCCTTGGTATCACGAGACGAAAGTCAGCGGTGGGTAAGGGGAAATTCATTAATTTTTTCTGTTTTCGCTTAAGCCTTTATCAGTGTCAGAGATATGTAATGCCTTTGTGGTAATGCTTTGTGGTAATAATTGTGTTAATGCTCCACTCTTGATGAATTTACGAAAAGCACTTTGTCAGTTGATATATATATATATATTTATGCTTACTCAAAAATACACTCTTCATTTGAATATAATACACTCTTCATATGAATATATATATTCGTCAAAAGTGGAGCATTAACACAACAGCTCCACTAAGTGGAAGCCAACCGGGCTCAAACTGGTAACCCTCAGACTTAAAAGCCAACACTTAAACCTCTGTGCCATCATGGGACAAAGATTTGGCGAAGGACTTCCAAAGTCCTTGGTATTACAAGACGAAACCCAGTGGTGGATAAGGGCCAATTTATTAATTTTTTCTGTTTTGGCTTAAGCCTTTATCAGTGTCAGAGATATGTAATGCCTTTGTGGTAATGCTTTGTGGTAATAATTTTGTTAATGCTCCATTCTTGGTGAATATACGAAAAGCAGATATATACTAAATATATCTGACACTGATTAAGGCTTAAGCTGATACACAGAAAAAATTACGGGATTTCTCCTTACGCAGTGAAGGACTTCATTGCATAATACCAAGGACTTTGGAAGTCCTTCACTGAACCTTTGTGTCGTGATGGCACAGAGGTTTGAGTTTTGGCTTTTGAGTCTGAGGATTACCAGCCAGGGAAAGGGAAAGATAAAACTTGCTGTAGGTAAAACTAATCAGAAACCAAGATCTTATCAATCTGACCTCTATCATGATCACTTGTCATCCACATTTAATACATTCCTAATTATGAAAATAGTACTGTATTTTTTGTCTTTTTATGAGAAAAGCATAAGCACTTATCAGGGGTTGCTGGAGCCAACATGGGGAGCCTCACCAAAGTATTTAGAATGATAACTGAATATGTTCTGTTCAGACACTCATTGTCATGAGGCCAAATGGTCAATAAAAAGTTAAGTCATAAAAAAAGAAAGGGCCATAGTGCAAATCTTGGGCTTGAGGTGCTCCCTAATATGGAGTGCAATATGCAAGGGTTAGTTTTCTCATAATAGATGTCTGTTGCATTGTAAGTTTGTAAATGTCATAATAAACAATCACAGTTTGTTTGTAATCAAATAATCAAAAAGGTCTTTGTTTTGCTTAATTGGAACATAATTGGCATAGCCATTGTTTACTAAAAGCCATTTTTACTAGTAAACAAATTTGTCTGCCATTTGTGTATTTTACCAATCGAAGGTTTACTATGTTTAATTTAAGAATATAATATTAAAGCATATTTCTGATTTATATTTTTATTATGTGTAGGTGGCTTTGCTCTTGTGTTCTTAGTCAAGTTATCTTCAAGTCAAAGATGTGCCTTAAAGCGAGTAAGTGTAAATGATAAGGCTGATCTGGAAATCTGTAAGCAAGAAATTTCCATTTTGGTAAGTAGATATCTCATAATTGAAGTGTAGCATTTGGTAACTCATTGCCAGTTTGTTCCACTTTAGGTAGCCATAGGTCTTATTATAACTGGAAAGTACTCCTGCTTCATACTTGTGATAATTGTTTCACAGTAATGAGGGAGATCACCTCCTAAAATGAGTTATATATTTTTATAATTATATATTATAATTTTAAGTTGGGTGTCAGTGAGTGAGATTTGTGAGACGGAAAATTTTAGTGTTTGCTAATGTGTGTCACCAACTTGGCATGTCTCAATACATCATTCTTTCTGTCTGATGTGGAAAAATATGTTTTGCATATTTTACACAGGGACTGACTTTCTCACACGAGGAATTGGTCCAAGACCCATATTTTTTTCCTTCATCAGCAGAACGCTTAGACATCTTTCTCTGCCTAATAATTGTCTTGTTCGCATTTGCATACCACACTATCATAAAATAACCACCCTTAATAAACAAGGCAACTGTCAAATTTTAATTAGGGATGAGATGGGGAGTTAGGAAAAATCGTTAATTAGCACGTCTGTGCTTTCATAGTGCATGCCAGTTAGTTACTTACCCTACAAGTCTCTTTGGTATTCTTCGATGCTACCCCAGTAATTATAGTGAGACAATAAACAGCAGCTCCTGTCTCTCAACCTGACTAGCAAGTTTTGTTTTGATAACATATGTACAAAGTTGCCTTAACACAGCGTCGATTCAGGTCAATAAATCCCAGACTGGTAGTCTGATATCAGTGACACCTTCTGTTGCAATAGGGTACAGGACTGTTGTAAAAAACCCAGAAACCAATCCACGGTAAAAAATACCAATAACCAGTCCACTCTTTTGCTAAAACTTGACTAGTTCACTAAATGCACAAATCAAGCATGTTAATTAATTATGCCAATTATGTAAACAGAACAAAAACATTGGGTTGTGGAAAATGTTATTTGGATATTTTCTAAAATCAAGAGTTTTTGCTCCCTTGTTGGAGGTGTGGGAGTCTCCTAGCAATTCCCGCAGGAATCACATGTATGCTACTCAGATCCTCTATCCAGGAAATGTAATTTGAATTTTACAGGGGGGTTACAGATCCAAACAGGCGTTACTGTAGTAAATTATGGTAAGGAACCTTTTGTTTTCAATTAAGATGTTTGTAAGTAACAATTTTATCCCATCACATTGTACTCAGCTATTAGATAATAAAATATATTATATAAAAATATTATTAGATAATAAATGTAGATACAATGAGTGATGAACTTTTGAACGAAAAAGTGTATTTCCTTCATATTTGTAATTAAATAGGTCATCTTGCTGTTTATCATGCACGAATATAGTTGAAATGTCATGTAACAGCTGAAAGTGGCAATTTTGATGTTTGAATTTAAGGTTTATAGACCATTAATTTCTCTGCAGGCACTAAAAATAACAGCATGAAGCTACAGTAAAGAAAAAACAGTAAAACTAAAGAAAGTTATTTTTGAACTTGAATTGTCTATTTTTGCTCAAATAAATTTTTTGTGATGTGACAAGATGTATACTACATTCAAGTGGGAAATGTAGAAACAAACATCACTTTAGATGCTTTTTCTTTTCCTTCAGTCAACATGTTGACATAATATCTGTCAAATTGCCTTGTTTTACCTGAAGGAGATGGATACAGTAATTTGCCAGTTTATATTCACAGATGAAAATGTCTGTTGATTTGGTTGAAAGAATTAAAACAGTATTATGGTTTTGGTAAAGTATTTTCACTGTGCCTATTTTGCTCTGCCAAATAGTGTCATGATATTTTCTTTAGTGTTATGAAAATTGGATGTGAGAATATAAATGTGCTTAAGAGAAAATTATGAAAAGTTATGGCATAGTAAAGCATCATCAACTGAGATGTTGGCTAATTTGGTGTTATTAACCAATAAAACTAAAAATTTGCAGACAATGCCCTGATTATGTTTTAAAGCAGTTGGAACTTTTGACTTGTTTTTTATTTGTCAGGTTTTATTTTTCATTTTCCCTGGAACAAGCAATGTATATGTCATCCACTTTTTCTTTGCAGCAAAAATTGTCTGGCCATAAAAACACAATTTCATTTTATGATTCTGCAATTAATGTTTTGCAACCAGGAATCTTTGAAGTATTGATGCTTATGGAATATTGTCGAGGTATTTACATTTCTGTTTTTGTGTGTATAAATGTATATTGAGTATTCCGCCTAGTTTTTATTTTATTAAGATGCATTGGAAATATTCTGTATATTTAAACTATCAATTACCAATTATCACATCCTTATACATGACACATCTATATCATCCTTTCATCTAAGTGTATTTGAGTCTGTCTACATTAAAACAAGAAAACCAGTACTCTGTAGGCAAAAAGAATTTGTTTTTGAACTTGAACTCTTCCAATAATGTTTTGTTTCTTCATTTTCCCTTTGTTTTTCCTTTCCTATTTTCGATTGGATAGTTTCAATACATGTGTCATTTAAAAAAGTTTACCATATACATATAGTTTCCTTTCTGACAATTCATACTCTGAAGAGTGTCAGACAAAGGAAGCTTTTAAGTATGTTTTAATGCAATGTCACAAATTTTCAAGGTGATTGTGGCTCAGTAATTTATCAAAGTTTAGCTTTATTCTGCCACTTTTCAATTATTTCTGTGTACTGAGAAAAAGAAAATAAAGTTTTGCTGCATTTTAACTTTCCACAGACTGCTTTGAATTATTTTTTTAATTATGAGTTCAAATTATCTTTATCATTGGATAATAAAGAAACTATCCATAGTATGTTATACCATCACCTTCCATGTTCTGTAATGATATTGATTATTATGGACGTGTTATTTGGACAGTACTATCTTACATTATTATTGACTGTCTTTTCCTCATTTTTGAATAGCGGGACATGTGGTACAACTGATGAATGAAAATATCAATCAAGGGTTTAGTGAAAACCTTGTCTTGAAAATTTTTTGTGATGTGTCTGAAGCTGTGGCACTTCTTCATCACAATCAGCCTCCAATTTCCCACAGAGATCTTAAGGTTAGTTTCAACTTGTGATGGCCTTTTCTCTATGCTATGCATATTGTAGTTATATTGGCATGTGACTAACAGCCATAAGGCAAGCAATAATTTCATCTCTGTGGACCATTTTATTGCATACTCTTGGTTGTACATGCTGCATTGGATATTATCATGTCTGGTGGCTCCACCTTTGCAGGTATAAATAGGTTTTCTTTGTGATTTTTTGGTTGATTTGAACTTTGATCAGTTGCTTCAGTTATTCCATTTAATGCAAATATATTTTTAGATGATAAATAGCCAAAGCTGGGAAGGCAAACAGATGTAATTTTAATGCAGGTGCTGGCAGTGTGGTCTAGAGTATCATCTTGGCTCTAATAACCTGAATTTTAGAAGACATCTGACGGAGTGGTTGTAAGCAATTAGGCTTTTAAGTGTCAAAAAAACTGACAAAATGCATGTCTTAGTGAAGTATTTTGTGAATGCATATAATGCATGGTGGTAGAACAGTGCTAATGAAAGAGTTGACAAGAAACATATTGTTTGTATATGGCATCTCCTGATAGGCTATGAATTCTGGAATCATTTTGTATCTCAAACAATTGAAATTGCATTTGTGTTTTAAATCTCTACTCTATGTACAAAAAGTTAAGCCTTAAATCCTACTTAAGAGTGAAATTTACAATTAAAAACCGCAATCTTATTTTTCATATAACCATTGTTAGTCCTGTGTCACATTTATGCTTCTGCTCTGTCAGTTTCTAATGCAATAAAGTTTGACTTTGAATATGAAACATACAGCACATTATATGAATTGAGTATTTTTGTATATTCAGGTGGAGAATGTGCTACGCAAGGACAGTGGTGATTTCGTTTTGTGTGATTTTGGAAGTGCCACTGTCACTGAAATGGATCCAAAGGTAACATGCAAAAATATTCTTTTTTAGGTGAAAAGGTTGCTTAAGGTTAGTGTCTTGTTGTAGTAGAGGTTGGAATACCATATAAAACTGCAGAGGTTGTTTGAATAAACTTATAATGATTGTGCCTTAATAACAGAAGCATGCTATAAATTACAAACCTAATCAATATGGTAAGGTATTTTCCTGTTATGAAACATGAATTATTTCTTGACCTTAAAGCTATGAAGAAAAGATTGCTTGATACATTTGCAGTGTAATCAGTACTCTTGCATTATGTTTGCATAAAAAGGGTGTTTACTAGTGTTATGGACATCTAGAGCCTTCTAGAAAATTTACATCTAGAGCCGTCTGGAAAATGTATGTCTAGAACCTTCTAGAAAGTGATATATATACCTAGAATCTTCTAGAAACCTTCCCTGTGCTGCAGAAACAATACTGATGCAATGATTACATGAAGCTTGTAGAAAGCTCCATTTGATTCTATTTTGTTCTAAAAGCTTCTAGAGTGTTCTGCCGTGTTCTATAGCATTCTGTACTGTTCTAGAGAGTTCTACTGGCTTCTGGGTGGACTTCTCAAACCTTTTTAAGCAGTTGCTTTCCAGGAATTTGACAACTTTGCTTATAGATGCATGTAATTAAGCTTTGATGGAATACGAGCTCAGAGAAATATTTCGAGCTGTAAAGAGACCTCTTTGTTGGGGGATATACTACAGGAATTTGTATATCACAGCCTAGTTGTCAAAGTTGTCCATCTAGTTCACGTATACACTCTACTTGCCAATAAGTAACTTTATTAACTCTGCACGTACTTTGTAGACTACAGTGTGAAAGATACAACAATTAGCATGTGTGACTTTATTGATGACTAGGGACATATTTTGTCATTGCAGGTTGATGGTGTCATGAAGGTTGAGGATGAAATTCAGCGGTGAGCATTAACTATGCATTGACATTGTCATTCTGTCACATAATGTTGCCACTAATGCCATTTATGTGTTTGTATGTTATATGGTGTCAGGATACTTTTGTTTCCAACTGTTAGTTTTTATTTCTTACTATGGTGTTATATCAAATTTAGTTTTTATTTTTTACTATGGTGTTGTATCAAATACAACAGCTACCAACAAACCCAATAGAGTTAAAAATGATGCATTAGTGGGATGAGGGGGTGACTTCAGAGAAGAGAAATGTGTGACAACTGATCCATTACTTTAGACAGAGAGATAAAGATATCTAGATGTATGGACAGTTGCTTAAGGGCTTTAATTGCAATAGGCCTGAGCCCACCAAGATAGCTATGCAAACAAATGAACAAATAAAACATGCTGCACACATTGAACTTTTGGCTTCACAGCTTACCTGTCTGTTTTAAGATGATGTTATTGTGTAAAGCAAGTCAAATTTATGCAGCAATATCTTAACATTATTTTGCTTATTGACTTACTTTTAGTGTAAATTTTCTCAACATCTCATCAATTTTCTCTTGTGCTGATGTTTTACAGGTATACTACTGTATCATATCGTGCTCCGGAGATGGTTGACTTGTATAGCGGGAAGAAAATTGGAATAAAATCGGATATTTGGGTAGGAAATTAAGTTTTATAAGTTTCAGTCTTTATTAGTTATAATAGAGCTGTTGGTGGTTTAAACAGCTGTATGCTGCTTGTTATATCAAGAAGAGATATTAGTTATGCCTCTATTTACCCTTTATCTCAAAACTTGGCATTTACTTTTTTATTATAATTTATTTTACATTTACACCATGGACAGATTGTATTTCTTGACTTATAATGTCTATGTTTTAAATTTTAAGTGCTACTGCAATGTTTCTTTCAACTCGGGTTTTTTTTGTATTGATTCACATTTTGATGTATACCATCTCTAACTATTTACGCTCTAAATATTTGAAGGTAAATAAGCATTGCAGTAAACCTATTAACAGTTAAGGGAAAACCTTTTTACAGTTAATCACTTGGTGGCATTATATTATGATATTGTCTGCCAGTGGAATAGCCAGTGTTTGCCTTTAAGGACATGTTTTGCTTATAAGGATGACGAGGGTTGGATGAAATCTGGTCTGTGTTCATTCCTTGTTCTTGATAAACTTTCTTAGGTTCTTACACTTTATATCATAATATCGGTCTGTCGGGGAGCCAATTTTTCAGGGCCAGGTTTGGGGTTTAGGGTCCGGGTAATACTGAGCAATTATAAGCACAAGTTTCTTGATGGACACAATCCCTACGAAGTCATCATTTAAGATCGATCCTTTGATATTGTCGTTATTTAGTCATATAGGAAAATCTGGCAACAGGCAAAGAGTGATAATTTACACATAAGCAAAAAATGAAGAAACAAACAATGATATCAGTCAGCCCTCAAGCTACTAAATAGTCTTACATCACATCATCATCATCATCTAATTATCTGCCATTATCATCAGAACAAAGCACATATTCGTCCCAATCCGCATCAGTGGGTAATCACAGACCATGTTTGCCAAGCACCCGCAAGTAACATTTCAACAGCAATAGTGCTTCTGCATTTTCGGATAATAGACGAGTACAAGTTTTACCAGTTATTTCTGATGAAACTTTACATTTCCACTCGTCGTTGACTCTACCAGATGTAGGTAACAAATACCTTATAGCCAAGGCCGCCAAATGCAGTAATTGAATAGGACAATGTATTGTAGTCCAAATTAGACTCCCCGACCAATCCCCGGCCAGATTTGCATCAGGGTTGGGGCCGGCTAGACTTTCTCCAACCAAGCAGTTTACGACAATATTTCCTGTTGTATCGTGTAGTCATAGTTTGAAATTATAGACAAAGGTGATTGTTTATGTGTTCTTATGTGTATTGACAATAATACTGTACTGTTGTTTTTTTCTCCAGGCATTAGGATGCTTGCTCTACAAGTTATGTTTCTTCACTGTTCCCTTTGGAGAAAGCACTTTAGCAATCCAGAATGCACAGTTTACGTTTCCAGAAGGACACAAGTACTCGGATAAGCTGACCTCACTGATTAGTACGTACATTATTACTGCCAATTTTGTATGCTAATGACTATAACTGTCCCATTACCAAGCCTTTATATCAAGATGACACATTGTAGTGTTCTCCACGTCTTCCTCTAAATACTACAAATAATACTTTACAAACATATGAATGTTGTGCATTACCAAGATTAAATACAGATCTGGAAATGATTGATGTCTATCTATTGCTTCTTTTCACCTTTTTACATTGTATTACTTTGATTGTTTTGAGTAGCTCTTCATGGATCAAAGTTCTTGTTTTCTGGCGTTTGAATCCATAAGTTTGGCCAATTTTCTCATTTTTATATCTTTTGTTTGCACACCAATGTGCAAAGGACTGTATATAGTGTGTTCTTTTATGTTCATGGAATTGCAGTAATTTTGCTAGATGGAGCAAATTTAGTGTCCAGTATTAAGATATGCTTTTGCCTTGTACCTATCAGTAAGCCCAATTTTTCATGTTGTTCAGTAATTTATTTAATCCTGGACCTTTGGTGATCGAGGAAATTTTCGTTGATCGGCTGATCCTGTTCTTTCCCCTAGACATTATGTTTGCCCAGAAGAGGACACTTTGGCCATCCTCTAGATGGGTTTTTGAAGTAACGATCCGAGTACCGCGGCGTACCTATGCCCGCACTCTGTCCGTACCATTCATACAATGTTTCCGTTTAAAAACACATCTCCACTACACGATTTTGATGACGATCGTCAAATAAATTCACGACCGGTTTTATAACTAGATTTTTCTGAGTTGTTTCTGCAATGTGATTGGTTTAGCTTTGGACGATTGCCAAACATATGATGAAAAGTTAAAACAGTTTTTTGAAAATAGTCATAAAAATCATCTAGTGGAGATCTGGATTAAAAAGGACTATTTTCGAGAACCTTCTTTTGTCCTTGCAGAGTTACTTCTTGAGCCAGACCCAGACAAGCGACCTGACATCTTTCAAGTTACCTATGTTGCTTTTTCAATGATTGGAAAGCCGTGCCCTGTGAAAAATATTCAGGTGAGTGTGCTACTTGCTTAAGATGTATGGGAGTTAGTCTTATAGTCTTAGTCCACTATATAACGCACTTAGAGAACACGGCAGTTAGGATCACTTCCAATATCTAATCGATTGGTCCTTGGGTCTTCCTACCTATTCTGAAAATCCCATTGAAATCCGAGCACCAACTTTAACTGGTTTTGTTAGGCAGCACTTGCTTGAGTGATTCTTATGATTATCATGCATCGTCACTATCTACTTGCATGATTCGTTTATACTGAGATGGATTTCGCTTGATTTTTAGTGTTTTGTATGCGTGACATGAAGGTATTCAACATCTTGTCTGTTGACTGGACCCTCCTAGCAGAATACCGGTGGGCATAGGGATTGGCTGTCAACCAAAGTGCATCACTCTCGGCTTACATACATCAGTTATTGTTAATAGAGATGGGAGAGGTAGCAGTGCAACTTCAATCGACTTGCGCGTCATCTGAGGCCATAATGTTGATGCAGATCACTTGTAGAAACACTAAATACTGTAGTCTTTCACTGTAGTCAGTGCCATGTAATATCAATTTTTTAGGCTAAGAGCATTTTCTTATATATGCTTTGTGTTTACGATTTGTGTGCAAAATGCTTTTGCTAGCAGCTGTTACCTTTGTGTTTTCATCTTGTTTACCCATTGGAAACCAAAGTAGGATGATAATTTGATAATCTTTTTGAGGTGCCCTTTCTTTGTTGTGTAGCATCTGCGGACAGTGTAATTGTTACTCTTGCCAGAATAAGGAACGTTACAACGCTCATGCTTAGCTAGCAGCTATCAATTGCCTTCGTTGTTCTGGCTACTCAATCTTTTAGCTTTAATACTGTTTGAATTGGTCTTACGGTTAAAGGGCAGTACTTGTCTGCCTTGAGGTAGGTGTGGGAATGGTACCCGTCAACAGTGTGAGATGGAATTTGCGTAAACGGGACCTGATCCAGCCAATAGCCCTTAAAGTATTCTCTGTTGTCTGTAAATTACTCCTTTGACGTCGTTTCTTAAATTTAAATGGCCTTGGTGTGCTATCAGATAGACAATGTATGTATTTTGGAATCAAGAGAGTATTTCTACTAATTATGTTGCATATATAACTTAATTGTGTTAGTGTATGCATTTTAAATGCCTTTATTTACGACCGGCAGTATAAACAACAACCAGTAATTGATTTAGCTTCCACAATTTCGTTACCATGCCCCAAAATTTCTGTATAATATGGGTACCCGGTTTGCCGCATGTACAATCATCGAGTTGTATCTCCAGTTGGTGACATTACCAAAGTTTGCACTGTGGCCGAACAGTCACTTGGGTTAAAAAAACTGATACCGTCAGTCCACAACTCTTTTTTATTTATCTGCCCTGTGAGACGGCAAGACGTAAGCCATCTTATATGACTTTTTCCCTGTTGTAATTAACTTCAGAGTGCTGCCGTTCCTCGATGTCGTGGAGTTGAAGTTAATAAAGTAAGCGAAAAAGTTCAGCATAAAAAGTAAGTAGACGTCATGATTCCTTTTACATCCGGTAGTTGTAAATGATATGGAGCAACATCTCTTTTCGTCTTTCGTTTTCCCTGGGTTTTAATGATGGATGTATTTGATTTATAACAAAGTTAATAAGACAAAACAAAACGTATGCCTTTAGTATTAAGGTATCAACGGTATTTGGCATAAAGGAGTGTTATAACAATCACTCTGTAGACTAGTGTTATCTGCTCTAAAGTGCAGTAGATATACACAATTTTTATCTCTAATTATGATGAATTGCCACATTGGTATAGACGTTCTGTAGTGGGTCATTAGATACTGTTGGTATCTATATGAACAGATTTGAAATTTATTGGACCATTAACAGTGTCACAGATTTTTATATTTTTTCTTGTATTTGTCTTTGTTTACTGTAGTTTTAACATGCATTATTATGACAAATTTTTTACTGGTGACTCTGACGATTGTAGGTTTGAGCAGAGTTACCACACACTCTCGCTATCAGGGTCGTTTATCCGGCATGAACGTATGTTCCCGCTGCTGCTGTGTGGGTTGAGAAGATTGGCTAACAAATTTTAACCCAATTTGAATTTCAATCCATTCGCCATGTATGGTCAGACTCGCTCTATCTCTCTGGCTTTAGCTCTAGATGTTTTTAGGCATTTGTATGTTTGGAATACCTGTTATGTATTGTTTTAGAAATTCAGTATCTATTTGGCATACCCGAAATATGAACTCAAAAATACGAATCGTCACAGCAACAATCAAGTTAGAATAACCATGTTTTTAATGTGATATACATTGACATTTCTTGTGAAAGGTATACCTGATTGAAAGGCATCAAACATACTAGATACCCGTCTAAGGAATCATTATTGCATTTAAGTCACCTCCGTTAAAAAAGGTGTTAACTCAGGCATGTGGTTATTTTCAATCTGTACACAATGCTTGTTAATGGCGTTTAAAAACTGTAACTGTTTACTGTTAGTTACTGTTTAATTCTTTTTAGGCAACCTGTTATACAACAGCCTTCGGCACCTGTTGCTACCACTGTCGCACCGCGAGAACGTCCGATGCCTGTGAGTACCTCCTTAACTCCCCGTCAACGCCCAAAAGGTGTCACTAATTTTCAAACCACGGACGAAAATTCGACAGTGACTCCTTTTAAAAAGGGAAGCGACCAAGTTACAAAGGTTGCTCAGTCAGAGGAAGAAAATAGAAGGAAACAGCAATATCAGCAGTATCTATTGCATCAGAAGCAACAGCAACATGAGCAGCAACGGCAACAAGAGCAGAAACGGCAACAAGAGCAGCAACGGCAACAGGAGCAGATGCTGCATCAGCGGCAACAAGAACAGTTGCTACAGCAGCAGCAACAACAACAGCAACAACAACAACAGGTGTTTCAACAACAACAGTTTCAGATGCAGCAGCAACAACTTCAGCAACAGCAACAGTTACATAATAATCAACAGAACTATTCGTTTCAGAGATTTCAGCAAGATCAAGAATTTCTTCGGCAACAGCAATTGTACATTCAACAGCAGCAGCAACAGCAAATTAATCAACACCACCAACAACAATTGATGGAGCAACAGCAAAGACAGTACTTTCATGAATCTCAGCAGCGACAGCAACAGCAACAGGAATTCTACCATCAAATGATGCAGCAGCAGCAACAACAACAGCAACAGCAGCAACTACAACATCAAGTATCATACCAAGCCCCGAACGCTCATCGTGAGCATCAACAGTTTCTTCACCTTTCACAGTCGTCCATGGTAAATCAAGTACAGTCGAACGGGGGACAGGTAACTGAGGCAACCCGTGCGAGAGCCCCGTCACCATTTCAAGATAACTTTAGAGGCGAAAACGTTGCACCAAATCCGTTCAACGCATCGCAAGAATTTGCCAAGCCAAATCCTTTTGAAAAATCCCCAACTGATGAGAATGGAGTGTCCGTTTCGTGGAAGACTCATAGCCGCTCGCGATCTGATACATTTACTAGTTTAGCACGTCGAGGTGATCAGAAGCCAAATAAAGAAACAAGTTCGTTTGGTCAAACACCTGAAAAGGCGAGTCACGTTTCTGCTCAAGTAGCAGATGACATGAGTTTAAATGCAACTAATCCATTCAGCCCCTTCAATTTTTCGCAAAGTCGACAACGAACACCATCAGAAGAAGAGGAAGAAGGTTTCTCTATGTTATGTGCTGCACGCAGCATGGAAAATCTCGATGTAAAGTCCCGTGATGAAGACAATAGGCTTAATACTGTTAGAAGTGATCAATCTGACAATGCAGTGTCTGAGAGTGTCGATGCTAAATTGAACTTGAAACGCGATGTCAATACTCAGTCTGTAAACGGGGACCGTAAAGAAGATATCGAATCCAAAAGTGGTACGCAGTCGAATGTTGAGAATAGTACCACAATAAGCGAATCCGAAATTGGAAAAGATGATAACGAGAAATCAGTCGCAGAGGAGGAGAAACCAGAAAAGGAGCAGCCTGTTGTAGAAACAGGAATATTACTTGAGATTGAAGATGATGAAAATTATAGAATTCTTCAGCACCAGGCGTCTACAGTGCTAGAAACTGAGATTGAACTTGACGCAGGTGCTGCAAATGATAAAGCGCGTGGTTCCATTTCATCAAGTGGATCCAGTACTACAGCTCCAGTTCCTGTAAAACGGAAAGGTGATAATGATAGTGATGCTTCCCCGTTGATCTCACCAGGGGCGTCTGTCGGTGTTGTTGGTTCCCCTGACGGAAAGCGATACGTCTATGAACGTACTTCTTCATGTAGCAGCGAAGAACAGCCGAGCTCCGTAAGTTCCGGCAGTATTGTCGACGGCGATTCTAAAGAGCATGATTATTATCTAAGCATAGAACAAGGTGCTGTAGATGGGACTGATGATATCTCTACGAATGAGGACGAGCCGAGTTTATCGCCGTGCTTGTCGACAGACCTTTTTGGTTCCGCTCCTTTTGTGCGCACAAATTCCGGCAACACGAGAAAGGAAGATGACGTATTTGCTTCAGCCCCTTTTAAGTCAAGTATCAAAGGGAAGGGAAAACCCGATGAGAAAGCTAAAGACCACTGCCAGCCTGACGGCGGCCAGGAAGGTACAGTTGCAACGCCTTTTGATGACGACTTCACTATGCAAAGAAACGACATAGTTGACAAATCAAAAAGAGGTGAACCAGCTGTTACTGATCAAGCTGACGATGATCCCTTCGGCAGTGCACCTTTTGAAACAGCTATACGCATGCGCAAATTTACCCCCTCGTCAGGTTCTACAGGAGGACAATTTCGTGGAGCCAATGCTTCGTCGGAGCATGAACATCAAAGGCGGAATGCATCGTCCAATCAATCGAGCAAGAACGAAAATATGAATCGGCCATCGTTAGCAAAAATGTTCCAAGTGACTGGACGACCGAGGTGATTTCTACGTCAACTATGAATAACTTACATCCAAGTAGCAATGACGTTATCTCGGATAGCTATGAAATGGTAAATAGTATTTTGTTTTTATAGCTGTGGATAAGTTGTTTATTTGTATCGTGGTACTGGCTACGGAACTAACTTAAACTTTTCTTCCATAGGAGCTATTGCTCATCTTACGTGTCTGTGGCGCATTTTTGGTTTTTTTTAGTTTCTTAGACTAATTTTGAATTATCACCGCTAATAATTGCTCGGTAGCAATGCCAACCTTTCTTAGTGATGTCAGTAGACACATGGCCATAAGTAAAACTGATGTTCCTTTTGAATGTATTTTTTTCGTTTTGCATTAGTTTACGTTACGTAGAGTGGATTTAGACTATTATAGAACCATAGAGAGGAGATAAAGTTCACTTCCCTACAAGCAGTTGTACCCCTAGACTTTTACGTATTGTCGCGTTGAGTATGTGCGAAAATTGTAACCGAATGCTGGTGACACCCTTGTTTAAGTCTGGCACAACGTAGACAAGACACATATTTTCAAGCTTTCTAAGATATAAAAATCATTTTTCCCGCTTTTTGACGCGTATTTAAGGACCAAATGCTTCATTAAACGCGAAATTTCATGAGTACTTCTCTGACTATTACTATGAGCTATAGAATATTTTATGGAAGTCTCAATATTCCGCTCGTTTTTTTCAGTCGAGAGGCCAAATTACAATTTTGATGCTACGAGTTATTTGCATTAAAGGCACCAAGCCATTTGTCTCATTAACATATGGATACTGTGGATCTATGTGTAGGCAAGTCCGCAATTCTAGGCTTGTGTTATGATATGCAGACTTGACCTTATTATTGAATATTTCTGAAATGAATTGGGGTGAATTTTAGGCACGTATGCACTTTTTGCGTAGATTTGTATGTCTTTCTTCATGAATGTGCGTTGGTTGAATGACGATATTTAAAAGGGTGCTAAGGACAGGACATGATAGAACATAGCTTGTAAAGGATTTATCACTAGTCCTTTCATATAATACTTATCCGTTAGGTGTATCGCAATGAAGGGTTGGAGAGAGCATGTACAACATGAAGAAAGTGTAGTGAAGGAAAGAATAAACTATGAGCCTGTTTATGTGAGGCCAGCCAGGCCGGTTAACCGGGCCGACTCGCTTCATATTAACAGGGTTTATAACGGCCATATTAGAAAAACAAATTACGTGAGCTAACTTGAGGTTCATGCGATCAGCCACGTCAGTTTCGAATCACAGTATGCGTTGGCAAATGCGAGGGCTTCTGTGCTGTGCTAAACGGCCCACCAGAAATAGCTGGGATGTTCTTGTGATTTCTGGGTAAATGTTCACTTAGATGGTTATCCTGGTCTCGGATAGACGTAGACAAAATGATTATACGAGGAACAGAAGTACTGTAGTTTTCAAACACCTGAACTGCCGACCATCTGTAAACATGACGCCTTCTTGAGTAAGCAATAGAGCGCAACAAAAGTAGAATTTTATAAGGCTGCCCTGTATGCTTGCTCTAACGAGAAAGCCTTTGCAGAAAGTATTTATATAGAAAGCAGACTTTAATGTGGAATTTATACTGACCATAACATGCTGTTTTGTACCATGTAAAGTGATCTGTTTAGAAGGTTGTAGCAATAGTAGCCCCATTGGTTTTGTATATTTACGTTGTAGCGATAACTATCTGTTACTAATTATGAAACTTAATTAAAGACAATGTAACAATGTTTAATTTATTTTTGTGTCAAATGGAATTAAATAACTAAAATTCTGGGCTAGTTGGAGAGGACACTTGGGGACACCTTGTGAGACAGCATTCAAGACGATTTTGGTGAATCCCGCTAATCGTACGGCCTGGTTAGTTTTAGAGGGTAATAGCACACAAATGTTCTCCAGGATCCCCCACAACGTCAGATAGCTTAGCTTAGGTTACGGTGTCATCGTCTTGAATACCTACGTCAGCTCCCAAATTGAATCCGTGAAGCACATTTAAACTGCCTTTAAAGAGAATTCGAATTCTGATAATAATGATATTAGGAGTTAGAAATGTATTGTGACGCGATTAGAGTTTTGTGCGCTTTCTTCGAATCCAATTTTTTAAAAAAATATATTCTATATTCTGAAGCTACACCGTACTCAGTCATTTGCCTTCCATGTAACTGATGTTTCTCGTGGCCTCTCTTTGGTCCCGTTGCACTTTGCTACAAGAAGCGTTAACATGGACATTTGTGATTGATCACCAATGTGGAAGGGAGGTTTGATACACAGGCAAGAAAAGTGAAAGTGTTAAACACGGTTACCGCTTTTTGACCCACAAAGGCAGTAGGCAAAATAACAAGGATATCAGTTCCCTAGTGCCCTTTATATCAAGCTTATAGTAGCTGAAATAGTGTCCCCTCAGCCGTATAGGATAGGGTACACGTCTCAGATAATGCTGTAGGAGAGGATGCACAGATTTATTACCGTATTTATTGAGAACAGTGATTTTGTATTGTTGATTTGCAATACCTTTTGCTAAAAGGTTGGAGGTTGTTGGCCACAACACGCCTATTCGCGCCTATTGTTTGGTTCGTTGTGGACCAGAAGACTGCTTAGTTCACTTGTCAGTATATCATGTATTCAGTTGTCATACGTGTGCGCTTTCGGTTCTACGCGTGACCTGCTTGTGAGATATGGTGATACCGCTTGACTTGCTGCCAACAGCTACTCGTACAGTGTGTGTAATTTTTATAAAACCTGAGCTTGAGTTGAAAAGGATATAGCAAGAATGCATTTTGTCATGAATTTGCTGCCTAGCCACTCGAGTACTTAAGCTTTAGATCTCACGGCATCTAAGAAGCTTTTTTCATGACGTGCGCTCCACTTGATGACAAGCTATGATAGCAAGTCCAGTGATGCCGTATTAACATTCCCACGGTTCACTGTAGGATAGATGATATTGCATTATCCGCGTTACTGAACACGTCGATATGCCTACAGCAAAGTATGTCCTGTAAATGTGACCTTGTTTCACAATAAGCGGTATTTGAATGAATTAATGTTGAATAATTCTGTATTATTTGCGTTGTGCATCTATGTATGACACTGTAGTTTTCTTGGGCTTGTGAGTAGACGAGGGGCATCATCTATTGGCTCAGGTGTTTGCTAATCCGATTGGTTGAAAAGTTATTTTGTTGTATCAGATATATGTATTTGTAAGTATGTGCATGGTTCCGATTTAAGGTTTTGGCTTAGTTAGTGTAGTCCTACTCCGGTTATTCGGGATTTATAGGACACTGTATACATATGTATAATGTGTCAATCTCCTATTTTTTGTAAACCAAAGAAGGATGTCTTTGCAGTCGTACAATGTATAGTAGTGTTGTATATGTTGAATCCACTTCTTCTGAAGACCCACTCAGACGTCAGTTGTGTTCCATATTTGTGTGATTGCAGTTATAGCTTTGATTCGTTTTCTTGCTGATTATCTTAAAGAACACATTGAAATATGATTGTCACCAACCGTTGCTCAAAAGCCTTTCTAGCTTAAAAGTGCAACTGTTGGCAGGTATTTATGTTCGCGAATGAAAAAAGAGTAAATTTTGCGAATACTTATTTTTGAAAATTGAAGATTACGTCTTTTTTTGCTGGTATTTATTTTCACGAACTTCAGATATTGAAAGATTGTGTCCGTATTAAATTTTATGATAAATAGTAAAATTCTTTATTTGGAGTGAGTTACCTGAGTTGTTTTAAACAGGAAAACCGCTTTTTTAGAAAGAATGAATTATTGGAGTACAATAGAGCTCAATTTCCATTCTTCATGTGCAAGTGAGAACTATTGCCATCTTCCCATTTTGAATTAAAGTCCTCGTCCCTGCACAAATTTCGCATCAATTTCGGACCGTCTACTTTTGGAAAAAACTTTGACTGGAAGTAAAATTGTCTGAGTTTTTTGGCATCCAAATTTCCAAGTGGGAAAATGGTTTAATAATTTGTCAAAAAGAAAATCCTAAGAAAGTGCATCTAATATATACTATTACAGTCCTGACATCTAGATGCGCCTGTATGCATAAGCATAAAAATACAAAATGTTCTGCGCAACAACTTGATCAGCGAGTCGTAACGAAATTAAAAACATGAAAATTGCTTTTTTTTGTCGTTATTACTTTCAAGATGCTTTAAATTCGAGCATTTCTGATACAACACTATATGTGAAAGTTAACAGTGCAAGCTTTGGAGTAAAGCTGTTGTACAAACGTTTTTGCTAACGGCAGTCTAGCTTCCAATAATAATTCTCTGAAGGTCATTAACAGTGCTCTCCTAAGAAAAAAGCCGATTAGCTCCCTTGCTTTGTTGAAACTAGCGTTTCAAATCATTTTCACGTTCTTGTAATTTTCAGCTGTTATTGTTGTTAGAGTATATGAGTAGCATTTAAGATAATATGCATGTGAATTTCTTGCAAATACTGTGCTATGCTGCCACTCGTGGCACGCTCAATCCCGAAAACTTGCCAAATTTTCTATTTTTACGTGCATGAGTAATGACATTCGTTTGAATAACTACATGACTGCAAAGTATAACTTCTATGATTTTTCATTGTAGAGTTTGAACACACACTACAGAAAAATATAAAGCCTAAATTTTATGAGGGGCAACTGACCCCTGCTATACCTGTGGCATGCACGGTGATAGATGATCACAATACTTTAATCACCATTATAAGAGAAACACCATTAGATATTGTTACCAGTCGCATGACCTTGCAGATAAAAACATTCCTAGATGGATTCTTTCGAAGGGTTAGTTATGTTAAATTCTGTTTGTACTTCAAGCCTATTTTTTGAAAATCTAAACAGCATGCGGTGTACCAGACAATCGGCACTACTGTTCTTGTAATTGATTGAAATTTGTGGACTGTTGCTGGGAATATGCTACAACATAATTTTGCAAACTGTGAGATCATTTCTTTGACAGTCAATTTAACATTCTTGGAATGAAGCATCTTTCCTTTTGTAACGCCATTTAAGTCTGCACAAAATAGAAGGATAATCTTTTTGTGGTACAAAACTTGAAAATTTGCGACATTGCGCTAAAAACATAAAAGCTTTTTTCGTCTGACACTCTTTTAAGAGTATGAATCGTCAGAAAGGAAACTATATGTATATGACAACCTATTTATACGAAACATGTATAAATGTATAAACATGTCATCATAAATAAGAACGGAAACAAAGAAAGAGAAAATGAAGAAGAGTTATTGGAAGAGTCCAAGTGAAAATGTATGTTTTGGTTTCTCATAGGTAAATATACCCAATCTTAAATGTTCTAGGATTTTCTTAGATTCTAAGTATCATATGTCAATTTTGTTAATATTTTGCTCTCACAAGGTAGAATTTATGAGCGAAAGTTCCTGTAGGCATGGCGTAGCTTTTGAGTCAAAATATGATTTGGGAAGCCCAGATCCAGTTTCAATAATGCTAACCGTTGACTAAGAATAATGTATTTTACAAAAATTGTAGTGCCGTGAGGCTAGAATATGACTATAAAATATAAAAAAATTGTAACTTTACATTCTGTCGCATGATTTAGGCCTTGCAGGTCGAAAATTCGCGGATAGTTTCTTCTTTGAAAGCCCGGTAAATTCAAAAATTTATTTCATCTAAAAATAATGTGGCACTGCCATCTTAATGCGAACGAATTGCATTTGTCTTAGGAAGTGAAACCTATTTAGAGTGAATCTGGTGCAAAATATGAGAAACTAATGAGTAGTTCCGAAAGTTTTTAGGGTTCAGGGGCTCATAACAGCAAGGGATGGTTAAAATTGTAAAGCTGCTTATTGTCGATCTGGAGGAAATGGCACAACATACCTACGATAATAAGACACTTCTTTGTTTGGTTACTTAGTCTACTAATCAAAGTGATAGTAACGCAATATTGTGGCATTTAGGCATAATTGATCATGCAGTACGGTAAATACGAAAAGCATGAGAAGAGCAGGTGACACAGATCGAAGGAACTAACAGTCAAACCGAATTCCCTTCAGAAGACGAAAAGGAGAACTATGCTCGAAATTTTCAGACAAAACCGACAAACATCTCTACAGGGAGGCTGCATGTCTACCACCGCTCCCCCACTCCCCTGGCCAGTACAAAACATTACAAGTCCGTTGAGAAACAAGACATGCTTCTATGCCTTAGCAAAATTTAGGAATAAGTTAGGATGATTCAAAAGGCAATAATGTTATTCTTATAAAACGATTCGTTTATTTAGCTATAAGGATACTTTTTATGGAGGAATACTGAAACATTTCGTGTTCTGGATTCTTTCATTGACTGTTGCATTGCTATGCTGAATCAGTGGTATATATATACGCAAAAATAAAAGATCTGGACCTCTAACTTGTATAATGATAATAACATAACAAGGAGGAGAAGAAGGAGGCGCATAAAGTTATCTTGATATATTTGAATATGATAGAATATATCAAGGACTAGTGAAGTTTAAAACAGGCAAAGAGTACTTCGAAAGAATAAAAATAATGTTGAGGTCCAAGCTTAATGGAGGGAACATTATCTCCACCATCAACTCGAGAGCAGTAGCATGTATCATGTACGGAGCAGACATTTTAAACTCGACAAAAATGAATTGAAGAAAGTGCAATATATTTCTATTTGTACTCTACGATAGTTCCTTTCTATTAACTTTGGTTCTACAAAGTAGGAAGACACTCACTGACTTTCTAAAATGTAGATGATTGTGATCGTTTGTAATCCCTGGTGGAATTTGTATCCGTGGCTACAAGTAATGATTGGCAAAACCATATTTTTCAATTACAAATAAGGTTATTTGAAAAAGGCCTTGTCTTCATTTTCTGTTTTTTTTTAATGAGTGTTTCGGTCAGCAGTTGGTGTTGACATACTGAAAACGAGACCAGGGAGTGAAATACATTGAAAGATGGCTGCTGGAAGAGGGTTCCAAAGTTCGAAGAAGGTAGGTGTAGTTGTAGTCGTGCTTGATTGGTTTTGTTGGCATAATTAATTATATTTTGTTTGATGCTCGAGCTTAAAAATACCGCATGGCTACTGTGTATTTCTGAGTAAGATTTTAGTTGAGACTGATCTGTCAGCTGTTATCAATGATCTGATACTATATTGGACTGTACTGTGGTAGCGCATTGATTTGTGTTGTCCTTGAGAGTAAGGAATGCCCTTGCTATTGGCCTTAACAATCAGGTACACGATAACGAACGCGGTATACACCCATTCACACGCCCATAGGGGCCTAGACTGCAGCGCATGATGTGCAGCCTATGAGGCTATGAAAAGTTTGTTGAGGTGTTTTGTTGTGGGTTTTTTTGGGGTGGTGGGGGAGGGAGGGGTTGTAGCATACTTTCCGAGCATAGCTTATTCCCATGCTAGGGTTAGGGAATTTACTGTCTATGACGAGTACATGCTCAAAATATTTGTTGGCAAATGCAATTGTACACCTGGGAAAGTGTGTGGCAAAGAGTAGGATTGTTTTTAGTGTTGCTATTTCATTTAAATCAGACAAAAATGGTTTTGGTTATGGTGTGCATGTTTATACCACTGCAGAACATGGGAGCTGCACAAACAACTGCACATAAGTATATTGCACACTTTCTAGCAATACACAAATATTTTATTATGAGGCCAGAGTATAAAATAAAAGGATAAATTTTAATTAATGGAAAACTCACAAAACATTTTGTCAAGTCATTATTTAACAGCCAAAGGTGGATCATAAAAACAGGCTAGTCTTCTTTGATTATGATTTCTGGCCATATCACTATGTGGTAAACACAATAAGAATCTTAGAGCATATTTACTTGACACAGCAAAATTGAATGCACTGTTGCTGTAGGAATATTGGTTAAAGTACCACCTCCTTCATCAATAAAAATAAGAACCTTTGGTTTGTCATTGCTGGCTTTTTTGTTCACAAAAGGACGTCAGATGGTCCATGTTTTTAGATGCATATGATGTTGCCGTCAGTTTTAGTTGGTTCCCATCATTATTAACAGGAACATAGAAAATGATTTAAATGCCTGAACCATGTATTATGTTCTAATTGCATTCCTGTTCTAAACATTGGCATGAAAACTTTGTTTTATTCGTACAGCTGGGAAGAAAATCTTTATTTTTGCTGAATTATGTCTGAAGTTTTTTCACAGCAAAGTTTTACCTATGTGTTTTTTCCCAGGATACAAAAATATGTATTGCTTTATCGACTGAGGTATTCTTGTATTTTGATGTATTTAGAGATATGTATGGTTTTTTTCTAGGTTCAACATGCCTTTATGGCTGCTGTACCAGCTGTGTCTTTAGGATTGCTGACTAATGTTAAGGCAGCATCAGAAAAGAAGCTCGTGAATCCAAGAGATGTATGTCTGTTGCTATATATAATAACTATTTACTAGTCAAAGCTTTTTTTGTTCCTGTGTCCCCAGTGATAGGTACTCTAACTAGCTTCAAATTTTCTTGTTGTGGTTGTCTTTTAATCACCACAAATACCACCTGAAATGTAATATGTGATATGTGGAGCTTTTCATTCGCAGGATGGGACTGGCACAGGATACTGTTTTTAACAAGCCAGACTGTGCACACTTGGAACTGATGTCGTCATCTTGTGTGAGGATCATGTACAATATAATGTGTAAATGGAGCGATCACTTTTTGTGTATCAAGGAATAGTTTGTTTCTCTGTGCTCAAAAGTAATTGATTTAAACAAAAAATTTTAATTTTCATCATTAATTCAACATTTTACTTGAGTAATGAACTCATTTCTTTTGAGATGTTGGGTAATAGTTTATTCCCTTTGTGCTTTAGGTTTCCTGGTACAAACATATCACATGTGCATACCATTACATACATAAGGCCACCAAGGCTCATGAAAGCATATGACTATTTCTGTAACAGAATGTTATGATGGTTATGATGGATCTTAAATAGGAACTATTGATGCAATTTGAATGCAATAAATGATGATAATAATTCCTATTATTTAATGAACAAAGCGAGTTCTTGGATTTTTTACTTTAATAAGTTTGCATGGCACAAGCTTATGATGAAGCCTACGTGGTCTTGTTGTAAGGAAATCCATGCGATGTTTAGACACCCCTTTCATCTACTGCAATAGAAAATATTTTGACTTCCAATAAAGTTTCATGGGATGCTTGTTTGAGATTGGTGTGATAAATGTTTCCTTATTATACATTGACCTAACATTTTCTGAGTTTACAAATAAGTCTCAAACTGCACAAATGACACTAAAAGATTTCACAAATGCATTAATTTTCAAGATAAAGAATATTGTGACTATCTATCTCCTTTTCTGACCAAACTAGTTAGCCTAGCAAAATGACGAGAGGATCATTTCTGTTTTAAACAACAATTTACTGTATGACAAGTACCTGCTCAAGATATATGTTGACAAATGTGATTGTACACCTGGGAAAATGTGTGGAAAGCATTAGGATTGTTATTAGTGTTGCTGAAAGATTTCACAGTTGTATTAATTTTCAAGATAAGGAATATAGTGAATATCCGTCTCCCTTTCTGACAAAACCAGTTTGCCTAGCGAAATGACCAGAAGATCATTTCAGTTTTAAGCAACAACTTACATTGTGAATTTAGTTTAAGATTAATGCTGTAAATCGCTTTAGTAATTACCGCTGCAGATTGATTACATACCTTGTGATGAAGGGTAAGATTTACATGTGGGTATTGAGGACTTATGATCTCCTGTGTTTGTGTTCATTCATGTAATCACACACCTTCACATAAAAGGTTGGATTTCTTAGTTGTTACTCATTACTGTGGTATTGAATGGTGCTTTAGTACACAATTTTACTTAGACAATAAAGGTGATCTTCAACGGCTAATGGTACAATTTTTAAGCCATTAGTGCATCTTGGTTACATCATTAGCTGCTAACAAAATCATGTCTGTATGGAGCACTTGTTTTTGTATAGTAACAAGCAGGCGGTAAGTTTTGAAAACAAGACTTTCATTGGTCCTAGAAAGTATCAATTTAATTAGGATATAGTGTTTTGTCATTATGTTTGTATCATGTAATCCTTATTATGGGAAGATGTTGTTTGATTTTGTCTGTTTTCGTATTTCAGTTTTGGATTCTCCCTCTGTTTGTGTGCACTCAAATAACCTCCCAGATTTAATATGATTCTTTTCTCTTATGCCTAAATTTATTTGAAAAATTTTCACATTTCAACTTGTTCGTGAACTGTGACTATTATCATCCAGCACTTTGATTTTGGAATAACACCGTTTGAAGATATTTGTGTTCATTATATTGACAAGTATAAGGCAAGAACTTCCACTAGTGAGGTTATAGTGTGGTAAAATGTTTATGATAACTTGAGCCATTGCTTCTGATGTTTTATTTACTTTTATTGTAGTTGGATGTGTATACAGTGCCTGAAGAGCATCCAGTTACTCATGTAGAACATCAACCATCAAGATTACAAAATGAAGTCTCAAAAGTGAGAAAGTTTGTTTGGAGAGTGTCAAATAGACTGTCAGTGAGTATTTATTAATTGCTTAATTTATTAAGTAACTGCAGAGCACTTATGATGGGTTGTTATATTTGAGAACTAGTATATTTTATGTTTTGCTTAATTACCTCCACCAAGCAGATTTTGTTTTCATTACTACAAATGTGTTGAGAGAAGAATTGAATAAGTCCTTGCCAGGAAAATCCAGTTACTAGGGTGCCTATGAGTGCAGCCCATTTTGGGTAATGATATCTTTAAAATCCTGTTACCATGATGCCTCATTTGAAAATTCAAAAATGATCTCATTAACTCGACAAAGACAGACTACTCTCCAAGTGCTTCTAGTGTTAGATGTTGATAGAAAGCAATATACTCTTTTATTACCATTATCAGTTGCATATATGGCAGTGCCCACACCATACAATGTGTGAGTACCACTTTTTCACCCATAATTATCGTTATAGATAAGATTGTCAAGTTAAGATGACTATTATGATCACCACCATCATCTTTGCTATTGTTGCACCATCTTTGTCACCACCATTGTCAGAACGACCTTAAATTGAAAAATGTGCCTCATAGAAATAGAATACAGTCAGGTTGAAACTATATGGCATTGGATGTAGAAGTGTTGCCTGATACTTGCTTCAATATGAACATTTCATTCTTACATGCCATTCAAGCACCACTAGCCTTTGTATCAGCTTCTTTTGCTCTCATTAAAATAAATTTTTATGACCCATCGCAATTAATTCTATATCCATGCAATTTGGTTTGCCCAGTTGTGGATGAATTGCAATGTCATTTTAAAAGTTACATGGTATAAGAAAGTGTGAGGTCCTATAATCACAGTCCTTGTGAATTAACTTGTTCTTCAAGCAAATATATTGAAAACATAAATTCTCTAATATTTTCTGATCTAGTGCTATTATGGCAAGTCAACTGCATTGGTGACAACAACAAAACGGGATTTGGAAGGTAACTAACCAGAGTGATACGAGTTTCTTGGAAGTTTTCTTTCTAATATTTGCAATCAAAAGTTGTCACTGTCTAACTTTGCCTTAAGGTGGTCTGTGTCAGGTTTACATTCACCAGATATGTTTTAATTGTTTGTTGTTTTAATGTTTAAGAGTTTTGTTTAGTATGATTAACATGAGATTCCATTATCAATAAACTATTCAGTATCAGTATCAGCAAGCCTTTTCGCCTATCACTTAGCATTTGCTAATACCATGGTAATTTGTTGCCAGGGTGATCGATCTTGAACTAAACTTTCCCAATGTGCTAGTCATGTTTTTTGAATAACTTATTGCAACAATGAATAACATTGATCGTAAGAATTTTAAAAGACTCTTTTCATAAATTTGATCATTTTGTATGTCTTTTTGCTTTAAAATGCATCCAGAGACAGAGACAGGTATCCTTGTAGAAAATTGAGAATTTCTTGTAATGAGAAGCGGTGGGGTAGAAATATTCTGTTGTGGCTTAGCTCAGAAATCCCTTTTGGCTCACGGTGAACAGATAGAACCATTTTCTTTTTATACTGCATGTTTATCTCCAGTTATTCTTTCAACTTGTGTCTGCAGCATGCATTGCTGAAGTTAAGTCATTCTCCTACATTTTAGTGTTTTATGCTGATGCACAGAAAGATCCTGTTCTTCTTATAAAGCCATCTGTTGTGAGTGCTGCTGTGGTTGGTGGACTTCTTTTACCTGGAAAAGGCAGTAAGTAAATGCAGTAACCTACTGTCAGTCCCAAAACAATTGAATACGAATTATTATTTTAAAGAATTTGAATTTATATCGTTTACAACAAGCATTTGACCACTACATCACACATATTTAGATCTAGCAGCACTGTTAATGTTTCTGTTCTTGCCAGTTTTTGCTTGGCCGTTAGAAACATACCAGGTTTGCATCATGAGTTCAAACCTGGTGCTGTGAAAATCCTGAAAACCTATAATTTCACTGGACT
This sequence comes from Chironex yamaguchii, assembly GCA_024741275.1. Classification (NCBI taxonomy): domain Eukaryota; kingdom Metazoa; phylum Cnidaria; class Cubozoa; order Chirodropida; family Chirodropidae; genus Chironex; species Chironex yamaguchii. The sequence continues at coordinate 27,016 of JANTCA010039527.1, forward strand.
TTTTTCTTTGTCATTGCACCTTGGATTATGCTGCCTCAAAACGTGCACCATTCCACTACAATTTCCTCTTGGACAGGACATGTTGCCAGCAAGTTACAGTCCTCCAACAAAGTTTCCTCATAGCTCAACCTATGGTGTTGGCATTACCTTGAGTAAAAAGTGACACAATCGCTTGCTAGTAGTGATTTTTTGCATAAAAGGAGAAATGACTTTACTACATTGACAAGTGACATTCTTGCTAGCATCTTATAGCTTATAATTACATGTGAATAGTTATTCACAAAAATTGGAAACATGGTAGGCTAAGGGACTGCCCCTTTCTAGCAAATTCCTTTTTTCCAAAGATTATTCTTTCATCTTTGCGAGAATGTTGCAGTAACAGATAACGTCATTGCTTGAGCTTCTAGCTAACTGTAGACGTGATGCTTTCTGTGTTGAGTTACACAGCTAATAGGAATAGTTGAAAAATTTTTGCTGAATAAATCTTGGTTGCCACTTTTATCTTTGATTATCTGGACAATTTTCATTGTATACAAAGTACTCTGTATGCATAGTTCATACTTAACATGTACTCTAGGATGCACTTCATGTTGATGTAATGGAAACGTTTTAGAGGTCTCGCAGGGTTTTGTTTTCATGCGATTTGTTTTATATCCAGGACTTAAAGTTTGGCTAAAGCAACCACTTTCACTGCATTTTTATGAAATAGCTGCTGTCATTGCACTTAGTAATAACGGCTCGTATCTAGGATATCTGTCAATTTACATGACTTGCAAACGTGACTCTAAGACAACTGCAAAGGCACATTTACAATCACTCATCTGAGCATTATGCAAAGAGCCAACCTGCAGTTTATACTGAACATTGGCGCGTGCAGAACTAATATGCAGTTCTTGAACACGAGTTACTAAGCCAGTGTGAACAATCAGTTAATAATGACCGGACACCCATGATCTGAACCGCGGTGTGTAGTGGTATCATGCTAGCTCAGCTATCAAAAGGCTTCTAAACATTTTCGTCGTACCCAATTTCCCTTGCATTTCTTGGGTTGAACCGGGGTATATGCCAGAGGTTCCGTGAAGTGGATTCAGACCCAGAACCTCTTGATCATTGTGCAAGCATTCGAACCCCTCATCCCTCTCACTGTTAATTGTGGTGATGAAGAGGACTGTACAAAGGCAGATAGCCTTCTGGAAGACACGTTGTGTTCAAACACATTGATTAAACGCCGCAGCGCCTCCAGTTCAATTATATTTATCAATCCTTCATGTTACCATATACCATTAGGTCCACACCGTATGCCCTGGTGTATCTACATAGAATAAACCCTGACATGTAACAAGGGTGGTGTGCCTCCAAGCCACAGCAATTTTGGCAGTAAAAGTCGCATCATCACAAAGGCAATGAGTCTCATGAGCTGTTATATTTTTGGCACAATAAGACTCTTCCCAGTTAAATTACTCTTTATGATATTTGCTAAATATATTTAATTGTAACAGCTTGATCGTCCTTTCATTTTAGTGTATTGGAGTCCGTCTACATTAAAACAACGTTTTTTCACTTGGACTCTTCCAATAATGTTTTGTTTCTTCATTTTCTCTTTCTTTGTTTCCTTTCTTGCCTAAGATTGGCTAGTTTTGCTATATGTTTCTTATGAATAGGTTGCCATGTACATATACTTTCCTTTCTGACGATTCATACTCTGAAGAGTGTCAGACGAAAAAAGCTTTTGAGTATGTTTTTTTGCGCAATGTCGCAAATTTTCAAGGCGATTTTTAAATATTTTTCATAGGGCATAAGATTCAAAGACTCACCTTGGCCACGATATTGGGACTCTCGGCTGCCGCCATCTGCTACCCTAAAAAAGCAGGAAAAACAACTGTGAAATTGTACAAGAAGACAGTAACTTTGACAAACGATTTCGTCAGTTTATTTAACCAGACAAATGATACTAAAGCGCAAGGAAACGTTTCAATCGAAGGAAAGAAGAACCAAACGTCGGGTGACACAGAGGTAGATTTGCTACTTTGACGATAGTATTGAATCCCATTTTGCACGAGAACAGACTTAAGTCCAATGACATGATATGATATCTTTGTACAGACCATTCCTTGTCAGTAATTATCGATAGGCCAGTTTGTTTTTTTGGCGGCAATTTAGTTGACAGATAGCAGACGGCACCCCACTTTCTTAGAGCTGAGTTTAATTGGCCTCACAATCGTATTAGACTTATACCATTTGCATGTAACTGAGTAAGTCCGCCCTCTTGGAGGCAGGGATGGAAATATGTTACACGAAGTCATCATTAAATGTAGCTGTTTGTTTTCGTTATTAGTACAGTTATTACTTAAAATTCTGGGTACGTGTTAAGTTTGTTGAAGAGTATTTTCGTGTTCAACCACCAAACCACTTGACAACAGGGCGGTTGATCAATTAAGGAAACGGCATTTTCTGCCATGTCAAGTTGCCTTATTCATTTTCACAGTTTACTTGCAGCCTAGTTTTTGCTAACCGGGTACTATTTTGAAGTGTTATCCCCGTTTAAGTCTTCGTGCATATCACTTAATTCTTAACACATATTACAGTCAATTTAATGTCTTCCAATCTGTATCTTGCTTCAGAGTATATCTCAAGCATTGTATTTATCATATCTACATCATGTATTCTTATGGTGTATATTTTAGGCTACTTTCGTTGGTACCTGAAACTTTGATATCTACTTTATAGGAATGCTACTTTCCACAATGATTTTGATCGTAAATTTTATTTTATTTCCTTTCGGAGACCTTTTCTTCCGCTAAAGAAAATATTGAAATCGTGTTATCAGATGAAGCTTCACCTAACATTGCCCCCGAGTCAGTGTCAGCATCAGCTGTAGTGGCTTTACAGGAGGCAGAGGAGAAATTAGATGCTACTGGAGCAGCAATGGGTGACGTAGGGCATGATGCCACTGCTAGTGTAGCGGAAGACGTCGGCAATGTCGTGACGTCTGAATCCACACCCAGTTCAGTTCTTAACACAGATGAGGCTTCTGATGGTACTGCTGAAGAATTACCAAAGACCTCTGCTGAGACTACTCCGGATAACACGCGACCTGCTGAAGATTTTGGTCAATCTGATCCTGAAGATAAGGATATGTACACAACACGATGAAAGTCTTTTTATTGTGGTATGATGCTGTCTGTTCAGCCAATCAACAAGCAGGATTTCTAAGCTTGAAGTAGAGAAATTGCCCGTGGAGCGGTAGAGTATGGTAATGACAAGAATGAGATTCTTTTGACAGTGTGCTCGAATTAGGACACTAGGCTGTGATGTTATTTTGAGTGGCTAGAGTATTCACAATGAACTCTGTATCAGTCTTTATTTGGCTCAAAATATCTATTATAAAAATAGTAAATGTTTCTATGGTAGTTCAGTATGGCATTTATTCTTTTTGAATCGTTGATGATTGTCAAAAGTGTGTCGTTTGTATGCCTTTGACTGTAAAACACATCTTTCCTCGAGATACAATGAATATTTGATGAAAGGTTTACATCACCACTTGTTCTCATTTGAAATGGCTTGCTACTCAGGCTGTGCTCGTTCGTCTGTCTGTTTAGTCATTGCATTCTGATGACTCACATGAAAGCTGCTCTGTATCGTTTATACGCTACTACCTTGTGCCATGTTAGTTAGGGTTCCACCTGTTGTAAAGGGGTTCAGGCAAGGGTGTGATGAGCGGACGCTGGAAATTTGCCCCGATGTCCTCCAATCGTTTCTTTTGTGGGTCCCAATTGCTACAAAAAGTTAAAAGCACAGAATCAATCGATCAACGTAGTATCTTTGTAATATACTCTCTCTCTCGGATGCTGCATTTTGTAAGGAATTACTGTGATCATCTGTCGATCGTTTAATAGCTCATTGAGAGTTGCAAGCTGCCATAGTATAGTGGATCAGACGATGATCGTGCAGTGGTAATGGGAGAAAAGGTAATGGGAGCCCACTATCACAAAAAAAGCTCATTTCCTAGTGTAATTCCCCTACCTTTGCCATGGGAATCAACCACGCTCGGTAAGGAGCGTGCTAAGAAAAGAGGATTGGAATGTTTTCTTTGGAACAAAGGACGTGGGAAAAGAAGATCAATCGTTTAACAGCATTTACACCTAATGCCTTTGGTGTACTTTTCAGTGCTTATGCTTTCGGCATGCAAGATGCAATTTTTCCTAGACTGTCTTGCATTGGAAGACAGACTAGATCAATATCAAATGATACCTTCTGCTGGGCTTAGGGCAAGTTGAAAAAAGCTTTGAATTTTAGATTGAGAAAAAAGTTGGAAATTTTTAGGGTTAATAATAAGTCAGCATAAAAATAATTTTCCCTTGTATGATTTAAACTCCGTTGTATCTCTTGATCAAAATTATTTTGTTGTAAATTTGCATTTGAATCAGACTGGAGAATCGTGGGAGTTAAGCATGATCAGAGATCAGGCTTGTAAAGGGTCAGACCTACCTGTTGAACGTCGTAAAATAGGAACGAACAGGTAGTCATTGTCCATGAGGAGTTGACGGAGAAGTAGTTTTAATTGAAATGAGTTTGTCCAGATAGACCTATCATGCTTTATCAATAAAACTGCAAACGATTGGTATGTAATCTTTAAGTATTTATTTTAATGATGTATTACCATTTTAAAAGCCATGTGACAATTTTTCTCAAAATTGTCTTAATGTCAAGTTACAACGAAAGAGATTACTATGTGCTTGTTTGAGTCTCCTGCAAAGAACAATGACAGACAAGTGACAAGGTCCAATTTGGCAATATTGTGTGGCTTCAACGTTTAGTGTTAAATTAATGTTTATTTCCATACTGTTTATAGAAATGCATTATTTGTAGACACAATACGTTAGAGGCATCTCTCAAGCAAGCCAAAGTCACCTACCATACGTTCAAGTTTCTTTATTGTCCGTCGACGCAAGGGGAAAAAGGGCACACCATCTTATTTCATTTAAAGAGGCTTTGGTTCAACTGTATAACTACTGGCCTAGTGGTGGGTAGATGAATTAGCTGTCACTGAGGTGCATTTATTGACGCTAGCGAAATTATTCTGAACGATCGAGTTCATGTGGCACTGGATTGTTAAAGTGATTTATTCGTGACTAACATTTGTCCGATACGAAGTACATGTTATTATTCTTAAGGAAAATACGTAACACCGTGATGATATCGAATTAAATCCAACATGAAAACTCAAATCACGCTGTCTTAATATTTTTTTGTGTGTTTTTTATCAATATGCCTCCAATTCAGGCAGGTGAAGCACCTGTTACGATTATCGAGCAAGTCACATTGCAGTTAATATCCTACCAAACCGATTTTTCTTGGCTTTAGTGATTTGTATGGAAACGTGTTACAATGAAGCAAGGGAATAAAACTTTACTCCCGTAATTGACGCTTGAACAGCGTGGTGTGCTTGGTATAGTAAATAAGATAAAAGGAAATTGTGCGGCATGACTAACATCTCGTAGCTCGAAAATTGGCGGATGGATCGCTTGACTTTACCGAAAGGCTGTACAGTTACACATTTTAGACGTTTGCTTTGTAGGATACTCGGGGAGTTGTTTAAGTCGAAAAGGTTTCGGTAACTTGTCATTGAATAACTTGAACTAAGCACAATTTTCTGGAAGAACGTTAGAAAAGGGCTTGTAAGTTCCTTCGAAGTCAACATCCATATGCTTGATGTTATATTATTTGCATGATTTCTAATTTACAGTTGGTAACTCTGGATTGGTTGCACTGCCCCGAACTGGATGGTACTAAACTGATGCGCTACCGTGTGATTGGAATAGCTGCGGTACTAGGGATATCCGCCATTAGCGTACTGTTTGTACACCAAGGTAAAAGCAATCTTTATGAACTTATTAAACTGTGATTGTACACACAATATATCTACATGGTTTCATGACAATTACTTGTTTATTTCTTACATAGTATCCATTATTCAAAGTCTTGTGCACTTCAGCACCAGTCATTGCTTTCTACATCTTGGTTCAACTCCTATCGGGATCTCGTCTCCCGCAACATTTTGTTTTTGCAGCGGGGTCGTCATCGTAATTTGCTCTTCGTCAAACAATATTTCACTTGTTTCCGCTTTTATCATTGTTATTTCAGTCTTCTTTACTCAGGTTTATGGCTCATCCTTCTTGACCAAAGCCCTGCGCTAAACTGCCTCTCCCCTTTTTCTTCTTTTTAATCATAGCGGAGGCCTTTATTTACATTGTCAAACACACTCTTCCACATCTTATCGCATACACGATCTAAGAACTGTCCAGTGTCCCCTTCTCTCCTCGGGATGTAGACCTGATTGTGACTTTGAGCTTTATGATATTGCTGAAATATACCGATTACTCTTTTCTATCTTCTATTATTATCATCGTCTTCCGTTTGTTATTTGGTATGACACCCATGTTGCATGCATGCATGAGTTGAACAGGTTCTTGTTACGCACTTCAAGGTACTATATCCTTAGCTAGTTCCTTAATGGCTTTGCGTTCTCCTATAACCATTAATTAGTCACGGCGTTGCCTTGTTTAACTGACCTCTGCTTCCTTTCATTTTCAATTTTAGATTGGGACAATGCGTGGCCTGCAGCTCGAGCACACGGGCGGCCTGTACCATACCGTTCGATTACAGAGAAATGCAATTGTAAGGACGACTTGGGAAAGAGTGTTCACGAAAACAGTGGTGACGAAGTCTGTCTTTCCAGGTACTATGATAATGTACTGTTGGTGATTGTCTATAATCATCCTTTGTATGACAGCACAAGTATTCTTCGGCAGTTTTACGGACCAGTATTTCCAAACATTTTCTTCTGTGGTCCTGCCAGCTCAAAGAAGTTTGACGTTGACAGTGTGCGCATTAATAAAGGGATCTGGGGCTACGAATGCTTAGGAGAAGCTGTCCGAAAGAAACCTGGGTTTCAAGGATACATGTTTATAAGTGATGATGTTATACTTAATTACTGGAATTTGTACAAAGCTTCATTCGAACTTGATAAGGTTTGGATCTCAAATAATCAATTTGGAAAAGCAAGTCTTGCCCTTGATCCGCCAAATAATTGGTATTGGTGGATTTCTCCTTACGGTCTAATTAACTGCCGGTCCGCAGTAAATGATTTATTTGATCGTGCAGTTAATTTTACATTCTTTGAAAATCTTGCTGCCGTTTTTATCAAGAATAACAAAAATGGTAATGTCCATTGCTTCAACGGTCGATCGGATATATTCTATATCCCTGGATCAAAAGCGAATCAATTTGAAGAAATTTCAAAAATATTTCATAAATACGGAGTCTTCTTGGAGATCGCTGTTCCCACGATTCTTCGTTTTCTTAGCGATGAAAGAGAAATAGGAACCTTGAATGGAATTTATCTGCCTGGGGACGTAAGAAAAGGGGATCCCCGTGTAACAGATAGCAGATATTTTTGGACTACATACTTACGGAAGTCGTCGACATGGTTTATTCATCCTTTTAAACTGCATCACTATAAAGATCACAATAGAGATTTAAATCTAGAATTAATGAAAGCCATTCTTATACGGAAGACTAAAGATTTAACTAAATGTTCCAACCTGCAACTTGGCGAATCTGTCAAAGTTCCTGAACAAGTTACAAACCAGGAATGATGTTAGATAAAAATCTTTTAAGTTCAGAAGGAAAACTATTTCTTGTCAATTTAGAATCTGTTATAGATTTTGTTAACAGTGTCAAATATGTAAATGCATATCTCGTAAGAATTTAGTTTTGGCAACAATGAAAATGTTAATATTTGACAAATATCGTCTTGCTGCGGTTACGATCCTGGGCACTAACATAAGTTACCACTCCAGATGGTAACACCCTCTCTCCTGTAGTCTTTCTAAACTGAAAGATGATTTAACAGCAAGGTCTGACAGTACCAATAGAGCGAAAAACGTAACCGGGCTTTTGCGAATTATCTTCAATTACATCGAATTTTGATCATTTATACCCGCTAACAAGTGTATTGCGAGTATTCTACAGGGTCATAAAGTTGATAGCCACCATTGTAATATGCTTAACCCATGCCAAATATCATTCAGCGATCTCTTACCGTGCAAAGTGTGTGTAATCATAAAAGGAAACGCAAGAAAAAGCCTTAGATATTTGCAGTTTTATGTAATGCTTATGATGATGAATGCAAACAAGACATTTTTCAATTGAGGACAGTTTCTTTTAAAGTGGCAAAAAGTAGTAACTTTACCGTCATTTTGAAGGAGATAACGATGCATCCGCGAATGTTCGACCTACAAGACCATAGTCATGCGACAGAATTTTTTTATTTACGTAAATATACAGCAGTGTTTTGATTTTATTTATCGGCCTCAAGGTACAATCCATGCTCAATTAATAAAATGTTACTTTGAATTCCATTGCCACAGAGTGCAGTACACATCAAGTGTAGTAGGAGACATGAAAAATAGACAGAAACATATGTTTACATATTTCTCTTTTATTCTATTTATAAAATAGATTTTGTGAATAAATAGACAATAAATCTATCAAGCACTATCACAGGTAATCTTGTCTGTATGTTTGTTAAAACGTTCATTTGTGCTAAAATAACTTCAACATCCAGCTCCTACAAAGGATACTTATCTTCCTATAGAAATAAATAAAATAAGCTATCGAAAGCGACTCTTGAAGAAACATAGCCTATTCAGTTACGTTAAAATATCACGTTAATGACATCCACAATGACATCCATAAAATCGACTTCAATCTATTTCTTGAATGGCATCATCTATATCACTTCTTGAAGTATTTGATTCTTCTGCTGCCGGTGGATCATCGGGGTCTTCCGATTCCACAGTTGCTGAAGAGTTAGCGGGATCGATTGGACCATCCCTGTCATCTCTGAATTGAGGGGCTTCATCAGGAGATTCCTCTACTTCTTTGGCTGTTGCGTCTTCATCACCTTGTGCACCATCTTCTTGATCACTGCTATCTACGTCCTCTTCACCTAATGCTTTTGTCATAAAAATAGCAGACTGTGTCATAAAAGGTACTTTTAAGTACATAAATAATCAACGATTTTCAGGTTTATTCGAAATAATGCAATCAAAAGCAGCATATGTTCCCTTGTTTGTTTCTAATGTAAACATACTTCTCAAACAATAAAAGTTTTGCTCCTCGTGTCTCTTTTAAGCTATGAAAACTCAATCTATTCCTTCCATGCCCTCTTATTTTTTTCTTTTCTTGAGGTTGTGATAATTGTTTTGCTTGTTAGCAGGATGTAAGCATTAAGGATGTAAATATATATGCATGCTAACAGTCGAAGCTGATCAAATCAACTCACAGCACCTCCTCCTAAAAACAATACTTGTAGTGATACTCGGTTTTACTGATATTGAAGGTTACAAATTGAACAGTAACATATATGCATTAATTCAAGTGAACAATCTAACTAATAATTGCATAAAAATTGATATAAAACTTCTCAAGGCGTCTTTAGTTACCGACAAAATTTTTCGAATGACCACGTAACTAAGGCCGTGTGCGCATCATTTCCGACTTGAAGACGTTTATTTCTCAAGGAAACATTAATTATACCGGAGGTGCCCTCTTGTCACTATTATGATAGAGTAACTACTATAACCGTCTAATTAACCAAATTCGACCCAATTCTAACCATTCGTCCCTTTAAAATCGAAAGATTATCTTACCAGCTTTTTCGCTGTCCGATGAGTCATTCATATCACTGCTCATTGATGAGTCTCCCGATCCTTCGTCTCCACTTCCCTGAGAGAAATTAGTGAAAACATAACTAAAAAATTTAAAATAAGACTAAACAGATTTGCACATACTACTAGCAACAGTTAGATCTACCCTTGTACGAGTAGATATTTTCTTTTCTCCGCTTACTGTCTGTCGGCATCAATCGCCTGCAAGCTGTATCTCACTCTTTCGCACGAAAACTTTAAATAGGAAAATTTGCTTCCGGCAACTTTCCCCTTTGACCAAAAACTTCGGCAAGAAGAGCAGGTTTTAGATATCTCGCATAATCAGAAAAATACGTTAGAAGAAGCGCTGAATTGTTCTACCTCAAGTTTATTAATTAGCATTGAAACTTTGACAGGGACCCTGGTCAGCGTATCACTATTATTTTTACACACTACAAATTTCCCAAGCAATAGACTCATAGATATGTTTCAAACACTCGTTAGCAATACGCATTTTTTGGTGGGTTTGATTACTGCAAGCCCTTATTCTGGTCAACTTAATAGCAGTTGATTTGAGTTTTATAGCACAGAACACTATCGAGGAGTATGTTTCTTTTTTGTGGACATGCACACGGCATCGATATCGTGCTTAGAACCCCTTTTATAAATTTTTTGAACAATTTTAAGAAACCAATTTCTAATTTATCTTAGATATCGAAGCTGTTTTGTGTTCACGCGCTTCTTCTTATGGCATCAACAATGAATTGTTAAACTCTAAACAAGAAGACCTTGAGCCTGATGGTCATGGATTAAATCACCCTCCTGACATGTCACTTGACATGCGAGGAAAGGCGTCATCTCTCTATCATAGCAACTAAACTAGAGAAAGTGAATAATTTTGCTATAATCTGCATCGTCTTGTACCCTTCACGCCTCCATTAAAATGCAGAGAGCTCATCTCTTGCAAAGACAGTAAGATTATGTTGTTATTCAGAATTTATATTTAACTCTTCTTCGTTGCAGCCTTATTTCCTTGCTTTAGTAAGAAACATAAAAGCTTACCTCGCTTAATGCAGGATCACTCATGCCTTCGTCAATGTCGTACCGTCTTGAAGCCTTCTCGGATTTTCGATGCTTCTTACGTAATCGAGTTTTCCTGCGAGTACCTTTATACTCCGTCTCACCATCTGCCGAAGTTGTATCTGAGAATTCATTTGCACCGTTGTCTTCCTCGTTCAAATTTTCGTCGTTATTCCCTGAAGAAGTTGCTGCTTTAATTGCCTGTTGGGATTCATTTACATTTTGTGACTCAGGTTCTCCAGCCTGTCCGTTCTTTGGCTTGCCCTTTTTTTGACTTGTAGGACGCTGATAAATGGTCGGGTTTGCCTTCATCTGCAGCATTTGGTATTGTCTCATCCGACGCTGCTGTTCTTTAAGGTAAGCAAGCCTTTGGTTCTGCCATGCCCTGATCCTTGCAGCATTTTGTAGATTACGGCTCTGCAGTAGCTGATAATACTGTTTGGCATTCTCGAATGACCTGGCTTGTGCTGCTGCTATAAACGCATCCCTTGATTCCGGTGCGATACCTTGAGGCTTTAGGTTCCATGCACTTGGTGATAAGTTGGGAACAAAACCTTTTTTTGACTTACTCAGTTTATGTGACTTTCCTTTTGTAATCTTGGAACGTGTCTCCTTTTCCTCCTTGCTTGCTTTAGCAGGGTGTTTCTGTGCTACGGTGTGCTTAGTATATTTGATATTGGAATTAGAAACAGATAGAAAACCTTTGTGGGTTCCAGATGTCTGTATTTTTGTGCGTTGTGTCTTTGATTGCTTGTGGTGATCAGCACGGATAAGGTGCTTCTTCACTAAAGTTTTGAAATCACGTTTTTCGTCTTTTTCTTTCGTGATCTCTGATCGTTTCTGATACTTGTTAAATGTTATTTCATCCTCAGGAAGCTCCAGTGCCCGTTTATGTATTAAATGCTCACAAGAAACAAGAGCAGTCAGGAGAATGCAGACCCCAATAACAGTCGAAGGATCCAAGGTGGTCATTGTTTATGACCTTCACTTAAATGTCAATACTAAGGCACCTCTTGTATCGGAAAGCTGGTTTAGTGTGAGTGTAAAGCACAGTTGAACAAAATCTCTGTTGTCCGTGACCAGAGTAGTTAACCTGCATAATTGAAGATGGTGTAACTAATGCTTAATTGAAACTGGTTTCATCGGATTCGATTGAAATCTCACCGACTCTGTTTAGACATACCCTGAATTACGCTGCATGGGGTTGAAGTAACTAATAGTTAGGCCACGATAGTTTTAACGTCAAGGTGAACTCAAGCCATTATAAACATCAATAACAATACTCTGTGTAAATATCAATACCAAACAAATCATGAAATTATAATACCAGTAAATACTACAGTATATCACTGAATCTATTCTGGGACTTTGACTTGATGCCAACTCAAGAGTAAAGCGCAATAAACACTTGTTAGAAGATGAAAATATAGACAATCCCGATGAATCCATATACACTAGTTAGGGAAAAATGACATTACAGATAAATTCAACAGTAACCCCCATTATCAGATAAAAAACACCGACTCTAAAATGGACTACTTTTTTAGCTTCTGAAAGTCTTTGCTGTTTAAGAATTATTACTGGAGAGTTAGATGTTGAGAATAGTTTTAAGTTTACAGCTCATGTTAAAGGATAGAGAATTTATGTTTCAGCGCTACTCAGTAAAGTATGTCCTGAGGGTACCTCTGTCAATGCAACGCAATGATTTATTGCAGACTTTACTTCTGCCTATTGCATTTTATTTCCTATCACTCATGTTTATAATTTTAATACAAAAAGCGTGATCTAGCGGTGAAGTTTCTCCTTTGCAATATTCTTCTCTCCATGTTTTAAACAATATGCAGAATCGCTAAGTTGCTAGCCACTTTCCTTGAAGTACTGTCACGTATATTCGGCCACGATCTTTTTTAAATTAACATGTGTTCAATAGATAGTCAAGTGATGCCGATTGAGCAATATTGTGCACGGAAAGTAGCATCAGGCACATGCCAGTGAAATATAATTAAAAGATAGCTACGAATGCACCACTTAAGTATCATTAATTCGTTGTGCATACCTCACTGTACTTGAGAACTCGTTGCGTTTCTCCTAGATTTTTCGATTTTGAGGCTCCAGTTTTATCTCGCCTCCTTAACTAGTACTTAACAGCAGGGTACTCAATGTTTTTAGAGCAATTAAGGCTTAAAAACAAGAATTAAAGTTGGCATCAAAGAAGTGGAGTGGCGATAGTATCATTTATGGAAAATAAATTTCATATGTTGCAAACTTTGTCACGTTTTCATAATTACTTTGGAGAAGGTGACCAATCCTTGAATTTTAACTTCCAATATATATATATATATATATCTGATGAAGATAATATCGAAACGTCAAATGAAGGTGTATTTTTGAGTATATTTGTGACTCAAACGTAGGGGAAAGGAGTATATTCCTATCAAAGATTAATGAGCCCCTAAAATGAAAACAAGTTATATTTAATATTGGCTTTAAACTCCCTAGGAATGAGAACGTTAAGTCAGGCAAGAATTACCAGGTCTCATATGTTAAAAGCTACCCCACGATTCTTTTAAAGCTCCTCTACCTAGTATGCTGAATTTGTCAAGTTTTTAAATGTCACAGGTTAATTCCAAAAGCACTCGATCTGAGGATTGAAAGATTTGCTTTTGACCCCAGGCATGCATAGAAGAATAATCACGATGTCTGATGAAAGTAAAGGAAACGTTTACTGTTAACCTGCCAATGTTAACCTGAGTGCTTTTAGTTTTCCTCAAGATGATCCAGAAATATGTGCTTTGCGAGAACAGGAGGTGAATGTGTGATAAAAAATTACAAGTGTTCTGCCCTTAGAACTGTATTGAATGGGTAATAACTATGAATCTAAAACTCAAAGATTTTAACAGTAGAATGTCGATCGAATACCATGATCACTGGTGCTAGATCGTTTATTAGTTTTGTTTTTAGAAAAGAGACTTCTTGTATTTGCATCGAACTGTTAGCGTGGATGACTTTTAGGATTGATTTTGACTTGATTGGATTTCAAAGATTAACAATTTATAATTAAGCACCGTCTTTAATTTGTTAAAAATGCACCAAGTAGTACAATATGCAGTATTTACTTATAGCAATGCAAGTTTTAGCGCTAACTTGCCAGCATATTCAGTGTTGCAACATGGTTATCTGATTGGCTAATCTCTATCCGAAACTTTGATTCTTCTCCCAACTTTCGCAAAAGACCAAGCAGTACGAACAGGTCATAATGATACTGCATATGTTCTCTTCGTTTGCATGCAAATTTTGAACGAAAAACTGCGCATGGTTTGCGAATTTGAGAGTGAAATGAACCTATGAACAGGTACCCCGCTAACTCTTCTAACTGCACGATCTCAAAACGTCTGCTTTGGCAATAAAACAAGCCCTTAAAGCATAAGTAGTTTTTAATATTCTTAATTGAGATCTGAATCTACCGGATGTCTCCATGCCAATGGACATTGTTCTGCAGCACAGGTAATTTGAAAATTGTATACAGTATACTTTTCACGTAGTTAGTCGGTACCACATTCTGATAAAATAACCGACATTTTCATTTCTTCTGAAACATCATTGCGTCCGCGCTATCTAATAAGTAAGGATAACACTTAAAAACAGTAAAATAAAATGGTATTTTATTTATTGGATATATTATCATATGGCAGTCCAGCATCACCAGAAGTGTGTTTAACACCGCCGCCGTCCGGTCCCAAGCCCGGGGCCCGTCCTAGTTCCGAAGGTGTAAGCTTCTTTGAAAACTCCGGAGGAACTATGGGC
>JANTCA010039528.1:4484-19892 GCA_024741275.1 Chironex yamaguchii
ATGTGTGGAATACAATTAGCGAATTCATCTTCGTCTATGTGTGGAATACAATTAGCGAATTCATCTTCGTCTATGTGCCATCTCTTCCAAAGAGGTTGGCTATCACGATACCCCACTCCTGTCTGTCTCCAACCATTTCGTGATGTTGTTTACTCCTAGGCCTGTCCATTGAATGATATTGTCCATCCATATTGTTCTCTGTCTTCCTCTTGATCTTATTCCTGGTGTTGTTCCCTGTAAGGTACGTTTCATTAGTGATGTGCGTCTTTTGATGCAATTAGCCAATTAAATGCATGTAAAAACCCACGTTTAATTTGAACTATCTGTATGCGATGAATTATGGCGGAATAAAATTATTCAACTCGAGATACCCAGTCGCATTATGCAACAGTAATGCGACTTCAGATCAAAAGTTTTTTAAATGTGTCGACTAAAATGCATAAATCAATTACAAGTCGATCTCGAGGCTGACTGAGCATGCGTACTATTACTTACCTCAAGCGCGTCAAAGTCGGTTGCCCTGGCCACTCATGGTTTTATCTATGGTCACTCCCAAGCCTCTATTCTGCGCGTGTTGTAAAATGATTCTGTTTTATTGTAGTCGACAAATTAAATGCGAAGTTTGATTTGAAGTCTCATAGAAGTCGAAGAAAATACTATCCTATTCCATACATATGAAGATGCGACGTTTGATCCAATCCAGGCCTTAACCTAATGTCTTCTGTTGCGTGTTTCTGCGAAGTCAAACGCAGAGTCTTTTCAAATTTCATCAACACAGAGAAGCTGAACCACTGCTCCTGATGCATGTTATGTCACGAGAGACTGATCACGTTATTCTTTCCACCATATTTCTTGTAATCCTTACGGCCGGAAGTACATTTCAACTTGTTGGGCACCTCTATTATTCTGAAGTCAGCCTGAATAATTCTACAAAACCACGACATATTAAAGTATTAAGTTACTGCCAAAGATCTGAACTAAATAGTAATAACTGGTTTGGGTATGAATCACTCTGATTTGGCCTTGAAATTGTTTAAAGCTTCAGAAGTATTTGCATTTAATAGCTAAGTTGTATATACTCAGTTAAGGACCATACATTATGACATCTAAAAAAATTGTAACTCTTGAATCCCCTCAACCATGTTGGAAATTGTCTTAACATCATTGTATTTAAAAGCTACTCTATCATTGAATACAAATCTAGCGACCTGGAGCTATGAAGGATTAGAAAACGTAGCTAAAATATATGCTAATGTATTTTCAACCTTTCTAGCCATTACAGGCTACCATCAGCTGGTTCATTGGGCCAATTTTGGTCTGTGGGCAATGAGCTGAATAATACTGTCCAAGGTTGTTCATCTATGGCAATTATCCTTGACAGATGAGATATTTACGACACTACGCTCTCATTATCACTTAATACTACTGTCTTTCGTTAAACATGTTTCATTCTGACCATCATCATTATAATGATTGATAAAGATAGTAATCATAACCATTAGCATCATCGTCATTATCATTATTACGATAATTACTAATAAAGATATGGTTGTATCAATCAACATCATTATTAATTATCATTATCACTATCCTTATCATCATAATCCTTCGGCCTCATTGATACTCAAGTCTAGTTGGTTGGTTCTGACTTGGCTAAGAGCAACTCTTATTGCCACCTTGGTAGCTTTTTAGTTTCTCAAGACTTTTTGTACACGGCATAAATTAAGTCTAATGTCAAATTAGCGCTACCGCTAGATGGAAGAAGGAAACTGAGAGGATCTGGGGCCAAAGCCTCGAGGTAAAATTATCCTAACCACGCCCTATTTTGTCTAGGCCCTTCCGCAGCTCTGGAAATCACCCATTTTAGTTTGGAGAAACGCCCTTCTTAAAATGTGATGCTGCATTTTGATACAATATAATACTTTAAAAGAGCGCTGCTGTTATTATCAAAGCTTAAGTAAAAATAGTAACAACAAGTATTACATTGAAATACCCCTGTATGTAATTGACTGCCCCTGTACGTAATTTTATGTCATTTTTAGCAAAATTGGGATAGCCATGATTTTCAAAAGTGGGGGTAACTACCCGCCAAACCCCGTCGTGGCCCCACCACTGCTCATATCTTTTTTCCAAGAGTTATATTCCTTAGAAGACTATTTTTCATAACTCATCATCATCAACCTTCGGCCACCGAAGTACCTCTTTAAGTCTACCATTTGTCCCTGTATTGACAATTGTTAAATCAGAATACATACTCCAGCTGAATGTCTTTATCTGGTAGATGATATCTGTTGTCCATTCTGATTGCTTATTGGTCATGATCTGTCTTTCAAATTAGGTTCTCTCTTTCATCATCGTGACACGGTTCCTGTGTCCCTTTTTACAAGTATTTTCACAGGCATTGTTAAAAGTGGCACTCTTCGTCAATTGCGATCTTCAAGAACCTTCAATAGATGTACTAGACTTGTATCCAACTCCCACCAATATACAATAAAGCTTTCCAATTGTTGTACTACACTGTACAGTAACAGCTTCTTTTCTTGCACTTTCTTCCTCTGGAATTCGCCTCCATAATCTTATTTCCTCTTCAATACGACTTCCAATCCTTTAAGTCTAACGTTCACTTACATCTGTCATCAATGTAACCACTGTTGTTACCCTCAAACCGCTCTTACTTTTCAGTAGAGTTTTGACCTTGTAACAAGAAAAAAAGCCCAAACCATACTCAACTCATTGAATTACAGACATTTATTGGATAAAAGAGACGTTCTTCTCTGTGTAATCGTAACCGCCTCCTTGAGCAACCAAGCCCAACGATGTTATGCACCCGAACTACGTCTTGCTGGCAGTCAAAACTAGATTCAGGAAGGATGAGTCTTGTACTGGCTTGGTAGAACTCATTGTAATTAGTGGAATACAGTAATAAATGGTATTTTGATGGGATCATTGCCACCCTTAAACAAGTCCTTTCTGTTAATCCTCAAACTATGCTTTAATTTGTCGCTCTGTAAAAATTACGTATACTTTCGTAGTAATTCATATTGTATCTATCATATCTATCTTCCATTTGAATAACGCTTCAATAATCTCGCGCATATTTGTTAAGATCCCATTGTTAACGTGATGTTTAAGTCAAGGTTACAGAACCATGAAGAAAAATCCGATCAATAATTTTGTTGTGATGCGCACTTTGAACTAGAAATGTCAATTCCGTACAATTTTCTCCAAGCCGTTGAGGACGCTGTTAGACGTAACTACGCGATATTACATGACATCTGCATATCACAAGAGCTTTCCAGCAAGGAAACCAAGCTGTGTTTTAAGTCTGAACCATGAATCTTCTTATTTTGAGCTGGCTAAGCTATTGAACTGTAGCTGCAAAGGGGTTGGAATAGTACGTGATGTTTATGGCAACAAGATTCTCCTTGTACAAGTATACTCTTTTAACTTGATCATGTACAACAGCGATGAAAGGTGGTCTCGCAGGGAAAGGTCCAGGTTTTATCTTGTATGGGAAAGTATATGTCACACGGTTAAGGATCTTAGCTACACTATATATAAGTTTCCGAATATTGCAGGAGTTCTATCATGGTCAGAGACAAAAAGAACGGCCTTCCAATGGACGAGATCTCTTATAATGCTCAGTATATCAATCAGGATAAAAGATCTCTTTCATTTATGCTAGGTTACCCTGCCTTGCTCTATCAAAGAACAAAACAGTCGGAGACTGCTGAGCTTCTGCAAAGGCCAAAATCTCAAAATGATTCAGAATCCAGACAGCGATCGGGATCACTTTCAAAATTCAGTGTGTTCTTTCATAGACTAATACACACCTTTGGTAAAAAATTTGTAAGAATCTGAGAGTAGCTTTTGCGTACAGTTGCTAATAGGCAAACAGGCAGACAGACAAACACATTGTAATGAAAACAATACCTCGTTGACGAAAATGGTAAAAATTGTTAAATGGAAGGCTGAAAGGAGTCTTCCTTGACTTTTTAGTTGTGTTTTGATTTAGAAATGTCAGGACATACTGACAAATTGACAGTGATCAGTTTGCATACCGAGAAAGATTAACCTGACTGGGAAGTGTGACATTCTCCCGGTTACATCACGCTGACACTCTTTAAAAAGCAGGATTTAGCATGTTAATACGGCTCAAAACTCCGAGAAATACGGTTGCGGCCCTTCTCAAAGTTCTCGTGAAATAGTAAAATGTCATGGGGATAGTGTATATAAGATATGACATTAAAGGTTCTAACTTTACTAGAAATATTGACAAGTATTACCGAAGCATGCTATTGGCCCAGGCTTTCATTAGTGGTCATATCTATGGACTTCAAACTTGCATTTAACTCTACAGATATGTCAGCTATGTTGACCACCCTGTGATAGTAACAACCGAGAATTGATTAATGGTATCGTCCTTTTCATGTTCTCGATGCTAACCATGTTTAACCTTTCTGGTTCGTCAAGTGTTGCCAGTACCATCAGAACAGGTAGCATTGTGTCCAGAAAAATTGTATTTGTTTTGGCTTAGAAGGCATCAAATCACACTCCAGGAATTTATTCATTGGTTTTATAAGATGGCCCTAATGGCCGGCCTCTATTTATTTCCGCGCTCGCATCGATCATTGCCCCATTTGTTATGCAATTAGTCATTGGATGGTGTTCCCTTTGCTGGCGACCAAAATCTGTACGCTCACGAGTAAAATCTCAAGAGTATTTCTCTTATATACTCAAGAGAAAAATCTCAAGAGTATTCCTCTTACATGCTCAAGAGTAAAATCTCAAGAGTATTCCTCTCATATACTCAAGAGTAAAATCTCAAGAGTATTCCTCTGATATGCTCAAGAGTAAAATCTCAAGAGTATTCCTCTTATATACTCAAGAGTAAAATGTCAAGAGTATTCCTCTTATAAACTCAGGAGTAAAATGTCAAGGGTATTCCTCTTACATACTCATGAGTAAAATCTCAAGTGTATTCCTCTTATATGCTCAAGAGTAAAATCTCAAGAGTATTCCTCTTATGTACTCAAGAGTAAAATCTCAAGAGTATTCCTCTTATATACTCAAGAGTAAAATTTCAAGAGTACTCCTCTTATATGCTCAAGAGTAAAATCTCAAGAGTATTCCTCTTATATGCTCAAGAGTAAAATCTCAAGAGTATTCCTCTTATATCCTCAAGAGTAAAATCTCAAGAGTATTTCTTTTATATACTCAAGAGTAAAATCTCAAGAGTATTCCTCTTATATACTCAAGAGTAAAATCTCAAGAGCATAAAAAAGAGTACCCCCAGGCGCACTGAACCTGGTCGCCAGCGATCAAATTGTTTTCAGTGCTTTGGGGGCATCTTTTGCTTTAGAAACAATGCTAGCATGCAAATGGAAGTGGAGGCCGGCAATTAGGGTCATTTGTTGTTATAAGTAGAGGTGAATTATCTTTTCCTTTTGGACCATGCCATTGAACACAGATACACTTCAAAGAGATATCTTGACACCGTTCCTCTAAGATTTAACTCTGAATCAGACAAAGCCAGAAGACGGTCTAATCACATGTCCTGGATGCTGGAGACAACTTCACTGTCCTCGATCTCCATGCTACAAGACACAACTCAGGCAAGGTAAGTCCTGAGAGAGTTGCTGCCGAAAGCCTACTAAGACCCAACAAACAAAGACAATGGTTTCTAAACTTGAACCCTGAAAATTTGCAACATTGTGCTAAAAACATACTTAAAAGCTTTTTTCATCTGCCACTCTTCAGAGTATAATTCTTCAGAAAAAAAGTGAAACATGGATCAAAATTAGCCAATCTTAAGCAAGAAGACAGAAAGGAGATGCCACAGCATTATTCGAAGAGTGTGAGTGAAAAAACGTTTTCTTTCTGCCCACAGACATGTTACATTTGGAAATACGATCGGGCATTCAAGTGGAGGATGTTTGTTAACAAGGTACAACTTAACAATGACGTTTGATGTCATTTGAAAGCTGAAATATTGAAGAATTCGGTTCAAAAAATTGTTTCAGTTGTCCTTTTTTCCTGTGCACTTGAAAATGAGGCTAGCTGGCAAAGGTGCGAGTCTGCAGTCTCAACCATGTTTTTCAGCATTTAATGAAGATCAGATGAACACATGTTAAAGATGACACACTCATTTCATGAAACACAGAGATAAAATTATAATAAAGCAATCCATTGCGTATGAACAATTGTAATTGAATAATTTTCGCATGTTCTTTTTTAGGCTTTCAAAAGTTTTCCCTGATATGTTTCGTATGAGATGAACATTTTCGTTGTTTTAAAGCCATGCCAAATTTTCAGAAGATTGTTGTTTCATACAAAATTTTTTGATAATGCCAATGCAAAATACAACACCAAAAACATTTTAAGAAGTATACACGTACTTAAGGAAAACGTATTGGTTCAGGATAACAATAACTTAGATCTCGTATGCTTTCTGGGCAGAGGTAGTTGCCATTGCAGTATATGTCTTAAATTCCTTATCTACTACTGCCGTAAAAGGGAAAGTTCCTGTTGAAGCATTTTCTGGCTATAAAACCAGTGTCAGCCATTTTCGTGTCCTTGTGTGACTTGTGTGTGACTGTTATTCCGTTATCCCCAAGGAAAGATGAAGTAAGTGGGAGCCAAAGAGTGCAAAGCACTATTTTGTTGGGTACAGTAGAGACCGGGCGAAAGCTGTCGTATTTTTAATCCAGGTACTGGAAAAGTAACCGTAAGCCGTGATTTAACGTTGCTTGGAGGTAGTTTTAGTTGTAAAATAAAGCACAAAATTTTCGAGAAAGTAGTTGAGTATGAGATTGTACCAAAACTGGAGAATAGTGAAGAAAATGCGGAAGAAGAAAAAGAAGAGGAGGATAAAAAAAGAGAAGGAGAAACTCAACTTGATGGAAACAATACTTCTATGAGCACAAATAGAGACAATGTAGAGCAGAAAGCTCAACTGAGATGTTCAAAATACAATGCGCAGCCGCCACCAAGGTATTGGGAGTGGCTAGAAGATGATGTGTTGCAGGATGTTTTATGCATTGGCGTAGATGTTGCAGAAGAGCCAACAAGTGTCAGTGAGGCACTCCAGGAACCCGAGAAGAAGGAATTGGAGAAAGCCATGAATAGTGAGTTTGACTCCCTTCAGAGTAATAAGACTTGGCAGCTAGTAGTATTGCCACAAGGAAGGAAAGCAATTGGTTGCAAGTGGGTCTTTTAAGTCCAACGCGATGCATATGATTCAGTTGATCGTTACAACGCCAGGCTAGTAGCACAGTGGTATTCTCAACTGCCCCGGGTAGAGTTTGCTGAGACATTCTCATTCATTGCAAGACATACATCCATTCGCACAATTCTGGCAATTGCAAATGAGCTTGATTTTGAAGTTCACCAGATGGATGTGCAGACAGCCTTCCTCAATGGTGAGCTAACTGAGAAAATCTACATGCAACAGCCAGAGGGATTCGAGAAGAAAGGGCATGAGAACCTCGTGTGTTAGCTACAGAGAAGTTGTGACCTAAAGCAGGCTTCAAGATGCTGGTACCTAACCATGTACAAATTCTTACGAGATGTGGACTACATACAGTGTAGCAGTGATAATTGTATATATGTTAAAACAGTGGGAGATAGTATTTAATCTTATCTCTTTATGTTGATGACATTATCTTAGCCTTAAATGATAAAGAATTGTTAAGAAAAGAGAAGGAGAGTCCGAAAACCAGATTCAGAATGACTGACATGGGGTCTATAAAATTTTGCTTGGGTATCGAAATTCTGAGAAATAGAGAAAAGAGTAGAATGTGGCTTTTACAAAGTATATCGCCTTTGCAACATTGCGCTAAAAACGTACTTAAAAGTTTTTTTCGTCTGACACTCCTCAGAGTATGAAACGTCAGAAAGGAAAGTATATGTATATGGCAACCTATTTATACGAAACATGTAGCAAAACTAGTCAATCATAGACAAGAAAGGAAACAAAGAAATGACTGTACAGAAAAACGGAAGGGAGACAGTAGACCATAGAAAGTACCAAGTAGCAGTGGGCACATTAACTCACCTGGTATGTGGAACTAGACCAGATTTATCTGCTGTTTTAAGTGCAGTCAATCAGTTTACCCTGAACCCAAGGCAAATGCACTTAAGAGGATTTTTAGGTCTCTTAAGGGTACATTAGATTTTTGCCTTGCATTTGAGGGGAAACAAAGCCAGGATATAACTCTGTGAGGCTTTGTAGATTCAGACTGGGGTGGTAGCACTGATCGCAAGTCACAATCAGGATATCATTTTATGGTCTGTGGAGGGCCAGTTTCCTTTTCCCTAGAAGATAATCAGGGATTTATCGCTTTGTCCCGAACTCCTAAATTTCATGGAAGGACAAAACGTATTGACATAGAACAGCATTTTATTAGATGTTGTCGGATCAGGCAACGTAGAATTAGTTTATTGGCCAACAGATCAGATGATTACAGATATGCTTCCTAAGCCACTCAGTAAGGGACCTGTTCAAAATTTCTGTAATCTTATGGAAGTTGTAAAATTAATTAAGTGAATATTTAATCTTTGCATGTAGGTCTTTTCTCTGAACTTTCTTTCCGTGGAGTGGGAGTGAAGTGCATCATGGGATTGCCTAATAAGAAAGTTCCCGCGAAGTTTCTGGTTCCTGTTTTGTATTAAGCAATATTCTTAAACATCGGTCCATATGACGTCAAAGGGTTGTATGATAATCAAATGATCCCTCACTTTGTAATTACGCATTTAATAATAGAGTTCTTCCTAATAAGTCAGTCGCAAGCTGAAGCTACACGAGAAGAGTCTGTCCTTTCATTCTGTACAACTCAATACTCAATACTGCTACAAAGCAGAGAAGTTTGGATTCTCCTAGACGCAATGAAAAATCAACAAATTTACGCCATCAATGAAAAGGGATGCTTTATACGACCACTAAAAGTAGCAGTCGCCGTTTGGGGTAATTTAAAAAGACCCGAAAAAGTTTCAAAAATAATCAATCGGGTTGCAAAAGAAAGGCAATGGTGGAGACTTGTGACGTTAATTCCATGGATTATAAATTTGCCGAGAGATTTTTTTTCTTCAAAACGACGACAAGATGACAAAATAACAAAGTATGAGAAAATCAAAAGCATTAATAATGGTGTCATAATTAAGTGCATGAAGGATAAGTGCATGAAGAATAAGTGCATGAAAGACAAATGCATGAAAGATAAGTGCATGAAAGATAAGTGCACGAAGGATACGTGCATGAAAGATAATTATTTCTTATTAGTCTAAAATATGAGTTGTTTTCGGGATCCCCAGTTAGTAATAGTGAACTTTACTTTTGAATCTTGTAACTTTTATCTTTTATTTGCGCGTGTACAGTCGTCAACAATGGAGGGATAAAAAGAAAGAGACTTAAAAGGTGGAGATAATAGAGTTTGTTGTCATTGTCTTTAAGAGTATTAGTGCTAGTTACGTAAAAAGAAGACGGTATGTATGACATCCAAGGTTTTGCGACAAAAGGATGAAATCAAGTTCAGACGTTTGAGGCAGAGAGTCAGTCAGGTTAAGAGCAGAAATTATGATAACATTTCTAACTTTAGAAGGTTTGAGAAAAGACCAACAGAAGTGTCGGGTACTTGGCAACTGCCAAGAGAATTGTTCAACAAACCATTTTTTATTTTGCAAAAATTCCTCGAAAAGGCGGTCACTAAAAAAGGTTTAAAAGGTTTTCATCAGGTCAGGCTTCGTCTCCCGGTAACCCTGATCGGACATATCATGTAACTAATTTTCAAAGATGAACGGCAATTATTTCAGGTTAGGTAACGTAGGTTTTTCCTGTGATCATTTCTAATTTGGGGAGACTTGTATTTCATTGTCCTCTTGCTCTACAGCTCTCCCTATTCCCCTTCTCTAATGCAATCGTCAATGATTTTAAGCACTAGCACTTTGAGTGCTGTCTTTAAGAACAGACAGTTGAAGGTAAAAAACAAAGTTAGGGTGTAAGAATGTTACGTGTGGTCAGTTTAGATTTATGGGTGTGATGCTTGGCCAGTCAGTGAAAATATGAATGAAAGATTGTAATCAGTAGAAACGTGGTTCCTCAGAATAATGCTCAGGATTTCATGGACAGAAAAGAGTTACTAATGAAGAAGTTTTAAGAAGAGCACGAGTTAAAAGAGCCTTGATGAAAGTGATCAGGAAAAAGACAGATGCAGTTTTTAGGACATGTAATGAGATGTATATGATTGGAAAACTTAGTGTTAACAGGAAAGATAGAAGGAATGAGAAACAGGAGTAGACAAAGGAAGAAGTTGGTCACTAGCTTGAACAAAGATCTCACTATGGACAGAAGTGATTTAGAATGGCTAAAGTTGTCAACAGACAGAACAGGATGGAAAACCATGATCGTCAACGCCCTGAAAGGACCAGGCACTTAGAAGAAGAAGAAGCAATTTGAAATAACAGGTCAACAGTGACACAAACCTATTAGGAAAAGACTGGAATCCAAATCCTGAAATAAAAAACAGGAAAATAAGTATATGCCCTTGATAGAAAACATGAATTACATGGATATCAATTATTGACATATATGGTCGATCACGTAGGTGACTTTCGTGAATGACGTTCTATTTCCGGCATGTCCGGCTAATGAATGTCAGGAATTGTCGTGAGGTGATAACGGAACTAGTTACCCTGACGATCCCTTTGTTTAATTATGCGGTATGGCTCCCTATGTTTGGCCACTTCCAAGCAATTTACAATCTATGGTAACCAGGTCCCGTTTTGATGTAACGTATTAGTATTATGATGACACACAGGCAAAGGGATGACTGACAAAGGCTAACATTTTTAATAATACAAGCATCCAATAACATCCAAATATGCAAATAAAATCACTATTACTTATATATGATTACTAGGATAAAAATTAATCACCCAAAGATTTATGTTTTTTAAGCATTAACTTCAATTTTAAGCACAAGTAATCTCTGAAAAGTAAACTGTTTCATCCCCATCTCTGCTCGTATCAAAACATTGCACCAGGTGACCATGTCGACTTCTATAATGAAACTTCTGTTTCGGTTCTCGAAAAATCAAAGTCAAACACGCACAAAGATGAGTGAAAATTAGAAAAACATGTTCTGGGTAAAAGCTCTCGTTATTAGCATAAATTACAAGTCTTGTTGAGATAGATGGTATATAGACTACATGTTTGTCGATGTGTGATCTCTCCTTCAGTCTTGATCAGTATTATTTTGTGTTTTGAATCGTTCAAATAGAAAATGGAGAGAGATGATGGATAAACTGTAAATTTTGACCACCAAGCTTGTGTAATTAAGTTTCGTTGACCGTAGAGAAGCCAAACAACTGGAATCTTGAATGAATTTTTGTCAGAGATTCAAGCGGATTTGTTTGTTCAGGGAGAATATTTCCCAGTCGATTGAGTCGAGATGTTGGGTGTCAACATTGCCAAATCTTGGTACTGGAGTTTCTGTGTGAATTTACTGGTGTTCTGCTTATATTTAACATTGCACAGGCAAGGTAAGTTAATAGGCACAGAAAGAGTTTTTTCTGTTGTTTACTCGTTTTGATAGTGAACTCAGAGCTAAGACTAGCGAGCGTCCATCAGATTGTTCATAGAGTGCCGCTATTTTACAGAAGCATGAAGTGTATTTATTGTGTTAAGGGTAGAGCGACTTATCGCTATAAATATATGTTTACATTACCAAAGTGGTCATTCGATTATCTTTGTCCATGCAGTAGTTATCATACTTTAAGTGTTGTTTATAACCGTTTACTACCGCAGGGTTGAAAATGATAACATCCAAACGACAAGTGGACACGGCTTCCTTTAACCAACTTATACTTTGACGACAAATTTTATCAGTCATGTTTCATCAACCTTGGTGATAATCTCGTATGACTGTAAAACATCGTAGGTTTTTTAATAGTATCGTTTAAAGTATTCTTGAAATGATCTGCATGATTTTTGCTGGTGAAAAGTAGACAGCAATTTTCGCGATATTAGCAGGTAAAGCACTTTCAAATTCACTCCGTATGTCTGTTTGTTCAGTAATTATATTAATAATGTCAGTGCTAATCATAACTTTGAATTTAAACGTGAAACCTTAGGAGGCCCCTTGCCGTTATTGTCCCGTTTGTAGTTTTTCAACGTAATATTACGAAAGCGTAACTGTATGGACTCAAACAAGTATTTGTGCCTTTTGTAATCAGATAAAAAGCCCCACGATGAGAGTGAAAGAACGTGTACATGTCTTCTTTTAAAAGTTTCCCATTGTCTCTTGAAGGTTGAAATGAGTTCAATGACCAACGGAACAGAAATTTGGTCAGCAATAGTAAAAACAAGAATTTTCCAGTTAAGATCTTAATTTGGAATCAATCATTTTGCTTCCTCGCGTTTTATGATAACGATCTGCTTCTGGTCATTGTGCTAGAACGTGAACTTCGGCCATTTTTTAATTTGATGTTTAATTAGTACACAAACTTGTTCGAAGCTAAGTACAATGTGCAGAAGGTCTGCTTAGAAATCAGACGTAACGACGATGGTCTACGAAAAGAATACCACACCTAAAATAGTTGACTACTTCATACAGAAGGTCTACCTATACCAGATCTTCGCTTGTTGAAAATGAACTATCGGCCAATTTCAAGCCACAGAAATACTGAAATAGGTCAATTTAGGTCAGTAAAGTTAAAATCAACTTATCGACTTCATACAAGCATCTCTACTACTGAATCCACAGAACTACGTGGACAAGTGAACTTCTTATTATCTGCTAGAATGGGACACTTTCTTAGCACTTTGTGTCCGGTGAACTGGGGGTTTGAGCTGATGTAAGCTGATCCATTTTCTTTCTCCATGAGTTAGAAATCCAAGAAGCAGCTGACTTTAGACGTATTCTGTTGGAATTTATCTTATCTGTAATAGGTCATTTTTAGGTTGGTTTAGAACTTGTCTGTCGTGACCAATGGAAATGATTTTTTGGAACATGATGCAGTTAAAATGATTGCAATAAAAACGTTCAAACTCTGCAGATTTGATCTTCAGTGGGTTGAGTGCATTAATATGCTCAAGAAGTGCATGAGCAACTAAAATTGTATGTAATACAGGAATACTACATGTAGGAATTTTAAGTTTAAGGGAAGACTAGTATCAAGGGCAGATCAGTGGTCAGTGGGTTAGGAGAATGGACAAAGTTCAGATTGGTTCAAGGATAGGCATACTTTATTAGTCTATTTTGCTCATAATTAATCTACAGCCAGTGTTGAATCTAGTGTATTCTACACTTTCCAAGATCTAAACTTGAAAACTGTTATTACTAGCACATTAGTCTTAATAGTTCCTTGCTTCATAGCACAAGTCATTGTTGTTGTTGTTGTTCTAAAGATGATGAGTCCCTAGCAGTGACAGACACTTTACTGATTATTGGGGGTGAGGTGGGGAGTGAAACTTTAGCTGGGGTTGAACTATCAAGGAGGCTTTTAAACATCCATCTCTTAAAACACTTAAGCATGATGGAAGAAGATCAGTTTAATTGCAAAAATACAGTAAAATATCATCATTCTAAAGGTCAATCTATACTCTTTATTTTATGAGAAACTAAGATTTTCTCAGTGCCAAAAGTTTCTTGATTTCTGTTTCTTGATGAATTTCAATGTTGAATTTCTTAGGGAGTAGATATTTATCATTTTTCAATTCTACTTAGACTTAAGTAGAGTTTTACAGATATCAAAACAATCCCAACAGGTACTGCCATCGTGGAAAGAAGCTTCAGTGCAATAGTGCAATGAATTGAGTTCTGTCCTATGCTTGGAATTCATTCATTTCATCTAGAACTAGTGACTTCATGCTTCTGTCAGTATACAAAGATTTTGTGAAATCTCTTGATTTGGAGGGTGTTCTTAACCACTGGGCTCGGCAAAAGAAAAAAGGAGTTCCTTTCTGATAGCTTGATTGAGTATGCTGGGATACAGGAATTTTGTGATTCAAGAAAATGAACTATTTCACTTTTAATGTAATTAGTACTTGTTTTGTTAATGTTCATGTTCGTAAATACCCTAATATCCTAAATATTACTTTCTCCACTTCAAAGAATGCGGAAATTTTTGTAGAAAGGGGAAAAAACGATGAAATATATAGTTGTTCCGGCCTTTCACAAACTAGATTGTAAAGTTTTAGTTTGAAACTATTTGGGGGCAACTGCCTCTTTACCCCCCATGTGTCTATGGCTGGTCCCCAGCTTTGTGTCCAGCTATGTCCCTTGATTGCCAAAGTTGCCAAAACAGTAGGAAAGGTCCAAAGTGTTGCAAGTATTCCTTCTTCTCCATAAAGTTCTCATCCTTTGAATTCCAGTTGACAGTGGCTTCTGGTGGATCACATCTTTGAATAAGGTGAAGACCATTTGCCTCACACCACTTCACAATTGCTGTCCATAGTGACAACATTCGGTAATGACTGCAGGTCCAGTTTTCTTTGAAGTTGTCAGGGGAACAAGCCCACAATTCCTCCTTGTGTATCTTAGCTGAACAGATGTTGTCTCGCAATTGACTTGAGCCAGTACTACAGGAATGATGGTCCCAGAACTGCCCAGCATAAGTGGTACTTTCATTATATGAGTTATTACACTAAGTGGCATAGGTAACTTACGTATAGGTTCTTCAAAAATAAACATGTCATGTAACGTTTCAAACAATTCTTCTTCAGATTACTTTCCATACAATAAGCTAAGATATTTATATAGGACACACATAATACAATAGAATTTTGAACAATATGAGTCACGTGTTCTTAACAATACACTAACAGAACAATAGACAAAAGGGTATGTGTTAATGATTTAGCGTATTAAACTGTAAAAACAGCTTAAACAACACTCTCAGGAGAAATTTGCAAAAAGGGCAAGTTACCAGGATAGAAATGTGTTATGTAATAGGCACTTCCCTTACATTAAGTCCAGAAGGTGACAAAGTTAATAATTTATATTACCAAAATGTTTCCCTACTTCTATACTCAGTGGTGGTTATCCTGTGTGTAACTTTTAAAGACATATCTGTAGAAAAGCCACTATGTCCTTCCTCTTTAAAAATCAGGAAACATGTCTGCCTGGGCAACTATGCAACCTTTGTCAAACCTGCTTGCTGCCTTGTAATTACTGATTCTGAGTCTAATAGCTGTTGTGGTGCTACCTCCATCCTTTTTTACACACTTTACATTCTAAAACATAACCTAAAGATTGGAATTACAATCAAAATGATGGTTCATGAAATATGTATATGTAAGTATTGTACACACTAGCGATCGTTTGGGATCCCAATCCCGATCCCGGCTGGGATAGCCCATCCTGATCCCGATCCCGATAAGATAAGGGTCGGGATAAATGGGAGGAGAAT
>JANTCA010039539.1:0-11593 GCA_024741275.1 Chironex yamaguchii
GGGACGTTGGAATAGGAATGTCCTGGCTGGAAAATTTTTGAAAAATTAATTAGCGGCGGGGGGGAGGGGGGGTGACGACGTCAGTTTGGAACCAAAGAGTGCAAGTAGCATATCAATTTAAAGCCCTATCAATCAGTAAGAAAGCTAGCTGTAAATTGCTGGAATTGGTGGTTAGCATTCGACGCTTTGAACCTAAAACTGCCACCAATCAGAGCTCTAAATGGCAAACGGTTTAGATCTGTACTCTAAACATACAACGGCACATCTCAATAGACAAAGGAACGCTAAATTGAGTGTGCTGAGCTGGAGAATTGGAAAGAAGCACTACCAGCTGATTAATTTTTATTATCTCCGCCAGGATGCTATGTTTTTGCCAGGGTTTGCCTGCCTCTTTATATGTGTGCCTTTTCGTTAGGAAGCTAACTCAAAAACTAACTGATAAATTCTGATGAAACTTTCAGAAATTGTTCGACCTGGGATAAGAAATAAATAGCTAATTTTGTTTTGATGATCCCAATGAAATCCTGGATTCTGAATGACTTATTCGGCAAGGAATCCTTCATGGTGCTAGTGAGGAATAATCTAGTCACCATATTTGGTAATGATATCTTCATCAAAGTGACTAGCAAGAAAAAAATCGTGAATGTTTGTGCTCTCAGAGTGCTTCTAGCTGCAAAATTAAAATATTTAAGATTTAACGCGAATTGTAGTATTGAGTTGACAAACGATTGACCAGGGTTGCCAGGTTATATTCAAAGTGCAAAGTTAACTACATTGAGGTGAACTGCACCATTTTATACACTTTTATTGACTTTTTGTTTGCAAACAATGTGCCTCCTTACCGAAAAAGGACAAAATGCAAAATGCAATATGAGTGGTCATAAGTACAAATAATGCAGTCATTTTGAAGTGAAAATCTGTATCATTCACTCCCTTTCCATAATGGTAACTTGCTCAGCATATGGCTGTGTCAAAAGATTTAGAAAAAAGTCCATTTGTCCGTCACCATTTTCAAGTAGCCCACGTTAGGCTGCTGGTCCGTTAACGAATTTTGAATTTGGGCGCTTTTTAAAATGGCCGCCAATTGGCTTCAGGAAAGTCTATTGTTCTCAAAACAAGTCAGACATCTAGCCCTTTGGGCGTCTATATCATTGGTACCGATATGGATCCGCTATCTGGACTATTTTGGGATCGATTTTCAAATTTTTCTGATTGTCCAGTAACGGATCAGGACCAGTGTCCGTTTACATTAGACCTCAATTGGAACGGATCCAAACTGGTAGCTGATCCTTATCGGTACGGATCCATCAGTTCCAGAGTAAACGGAAAGCTTATCCGTGCTCGTTTTGGTACTGATCCGTTTGTATCCGTTCTAGTCTTAACGGGGTCCCAGTGTAAAGGGCTGGAACGGATCCATACGGGTGCTGATCGGTTACCGGACATTCAATTTTTTCGTCTCGAAGCTAACTTAAAAATAGATAACGCGGCGTTACGAAGGCAACAAATGATTCAATTGAGTTGATCTGTGCTAGTACAGTTCCCAAGTGTAAATGCTAACGAAAATCGTTACCCATCCGAAATGGATACTAACCAGTGTTAACGGGGCCTAAGATTTGTCAAACTGGTCGTACTAAAGAACGTGATGCGCTGCAGAGGACGTGAAACAGAGAAGTTTTATCTCTCTGCGTAATAGCTATCTCAGGAAATTTCTTGGGGCTCCAATGAGATCTGAAACATTTCTCACTCCTAAACAATTTTAGAAAACACAGTCGAACCATGCAAATGGGACGTGAAATCCTGAATGTAGCGAATAGGGTAATGGCCAGGAACTGTCTTGCAATTAAAAGAATGGTAGTCACTGATCATTGACCAGATTCCTTCTTGCAAACCATGTGTAGTGGAAAAGACTAAGAACTTTGAAGGGCGTATTATACTGAGTTATAACATGCGGTAAAATTCAAACTTGGCAAAAGTAAAGTGGTCGGGTAAGGGAGTGAAAAAATAGAAGGGCCATGAGTCTCGATGGAAGGTGTTATGAAATGCTGATGACTCCTGATAACACGGATGACTGAGTTTAATAAGTTGTTGTAAAAGTTCGTTATGAAGAGAAGCAACTGAAGGTAAGCCAAATACACAGCATGGGGATAAAATAGTGCATGTTCTGCACTAAGCAGTAGACGAGACACGTCAGCAAGACAGAAACTCCAGGAAATAAAAAACGAGGGCTAAGATCAATAGTTAGTAGCTGCTTACGATAAGCCGTAATGGAGGATTTGTTGATGACCTGGAGGTTGGAATGTAAAGGGAACATTACTGGCCCAGGGAAGGTGGGAAAACACTGACTTCAGCTCCAGTGTCGACCAAGAAACAGATTCTGGTACATCAATATTCAAGAAGCAACTATAAATACTGTTATCAGTCGACTGGGTCAGAATCATTGGTATGTGGGTTTTTCGGTGTAGAAGGTATACAGGAACAGGGTGATGAAGATTTTATGGCTTAGGAGCCAAAACACCAATGATACTAACAAGGACCATTGGAAGTAGGACCGAAACGACTGGAGCTACGTAAGAATTGTGGTTGGGGGACTATAGCCTTGACTTGTGGAATTAGAAGGTCAAGGGTCCTATAT
This sequence comes from Chironex yamaguchii, assembly GCA_024741275.1. NCBI lineage: Eukaryota > Metazoa > Cnidaria > Cubozoa > Chirodropida > Chirodropidae > Chironex > Chironex yamaguchii. The sequence goes on from JANTCA010039539.1 coordinate 2,633, forward strand.
TATAAATGATTTGCAGAATTTTGTTTTGTAAGCAAATGATGGAGGGCAGGGGAGGGAAGAAAGGCTTGGGTAGAGATGTGGCACAGAGAGAAGGGGGCGCAGGGGTGATGTCTAAGATTTTGTTGGCCAAGGCAGATATCTGGTCAGCGGTAACTGTTTTGGCTGTTGACGCATCGTTCAATCTTGCAGTGGGCAGCAAACGTTACAGAAAAAGTTGACAAAGGGTGTGACCATACAATTTATTCTTAATGAATCCACCTTAAAAGCTGATTCAAGTTATGGTCGCCAAGTTCCTCAACAAGCAATAGTTGATGCAGTGGTTTCTATTTGGAAGATAAGGTGTACGTGAGGACCGGGAAGTAAAATTATCGTCTTTACAGTTCCTTTTTCCCTAACATTTTTTTCAATATTGGACTGCAATGCTGGACATCGATTGTGTAAATGTTCGAAAAAGTATAATTAAAAAGTTTCCTAACAGTACAAAACTTAAAAACTGTTTTCAGTTAAACTGACGTCTATAAAGCCTTTCGTCTGACACTGATCACATACATTTGCCAGAGTACAGTAAAAGAAAACATAGCAGAATTTGTACTCTAAGGTAGGATCGAAAATTCACCAATGGTAAAGCAACGAACCAAGTAATGGGCAAGAAAGGACAAAGAGAGAATCGCCTTGAGAATTTGTGACATTGCGCTAAAAACATACTTAAAAGCTTCTTTCGTCTGACACTCCTCAGAGTGTAATCGTCAGAAAGGAAAGTATATGTATATGGCAACCTATTTATACGAAACATGTAGCAAAACTAACCAATAATGAACAAGAAAGGAAACAAAGAAAGAGAAAACGAAGAAACAAAACATTATTGGAATGGTCCAAGTGAAAAACGAACTCTTTCTGCCTACAGAGTACTAGTTTTGTTGTTTTAATGTAGACAGACTCCAATAAACGTAGATGAAAGGACGATCTAGCTGTGCCAATTATCCGAAAATTCTCAACCTTAAACATTTTGACGCATTCTTAATTTTCTCGTAAATGTTGCCTATGGCAGAATCTCGTAAATGTTGCCTCTTCGCTTTGCAAGCGAGTTATAGCTGTTCTGTACTAGGAATTGATGCTTGGCGTACATTGGTTAGAACATGTTGTTGATCCTGTCATCTAATCTTTGAGAAGTGCGATCTACATACCGAGCTTCACATCCGCACAAAAATGCATATACTACTAAGCTTTTTTGTGTGGTAGGTACACAATCATTGTGAATGGATGGCAGGTCCTTCATATTACTGAAAATAATTCTTGGATTGACAGCAAAGAAACACTTAATTACAGCTTTTTAAATCTGTGTTTCTATGTGGATAGAAACATTCCTAGCCAAGTAAGTTTTAAGTATACAGGACATTTCTGAGGCCAAAAAGATTTTTCGGTTCCAAAATCAGTGATCTTTTCTCGAAGAACTCTAAAAACAATATCCTCTACATACCCGTTTTCAAGGAGAACAAATTCATATCTTTATTTATATCTAGAATAACTTTTTCCCTAGTTCCGAATTTAATTTAGATTTTGAACAAATACTAAGTGCATTATGGGCAAGTGTTCCGATGAGGTTGATTTTTTTTCTATTTTGGGCAAAAAGAATCCCAACGAAAGTACTGACCAGTAACAGTGGCTTTTTGGTAAACTGTTATTAACAAATTAGTGTCAGTTTTTTCCACCAAAACATCAAGAAAAGGTAATAAAGTGTCTTGTTCCTTGAGAGCTGGATGTAACTGGTTAAGGTTTTGGAAAAACCTTAAATGGCAAAGGTGCCATGGACATAGCGAAAATAAACGGAAAACATTTGGTTGTTTTCTTTTAGAATACGCTCTTTGTGAAAGCCAACAAAAACTCTGAACAAATGCTCTGAAGTGTGTCAGACGAAGAAAGCTTTTAAGTATGTTTTTAGCGCAATGTCGCAAATTTTCGAGGTGATTTTGAAGTTTTGTACCACAAAACGATTGTACAAAGAGAAAAGACACCAATGAAAGCAAAAACAAGAAAAAAGGTAAGATGGTAAGATAACCGCCAAATCAAACTAGTGGAACGATTGGAGGGATCATAATAGCAAGCATCTACAAACCTGACATATACTGGTCAATATCTCAGATGGGATTCATTCAGCCTTACCCTATGTAAGAACGACTTGACTAAAACATTAGTTAACAGGGCAGTTTCTACTTGCTCGCCTGAACTTTGACGTTGAACATAACAAAGCCATACTTTTAGACAATGGATACCCGGTAAACGTGGTTTCTCAATCGTTTCACAAAAATTAGCATCCTTTAATTCAGATCCTACATTTGGTCCTAAGAAATGCCCGGTTTATCTTAGACTACCCTAGATTGGTAATGTTTCCTTACGTTTCGAAAAGCAAATTAAGGAGTGTATTGAAGGATGTTTTACTGCCGTAAGCTTGCATGTTGCCTATGGTACATACGAGATTTTGCCATCAATTCAAAATTATGTGCTGCCTACCACACAGAAATGATAATTTATGAATTTTCGTGCCGGTTGAAGCCAGATATGTTGGCCATACTTTCCAAAGGATGATTGACCGAATCAAGCAACATGTACCAAGACATGTGCCAAGCTCTGTGACTAAGGAATGTGACGCTGCTATAGGACAGCATTTTCTAAATAGTCCATCCTGCGCCGAGCCGTATAGTGGTGTCCTTGTTTCGGTGGTTGCTAAAGCAAGGTCAAAATTTCATTTAGGTGTTTTGGAGGTGGTTTACATTTGGGAGCATAAACCTAGCCTGTGACGGCAGAAAGAGTTTGTGGTTGCCCCCCGGTTGTTCCACCAGAATGATTGGAGATTATCTTATCATCTTATCTTTTTCCTTGTTCTTTCTTTCCTTGGCGTCTTCTCTTTTTGTCTTTTCTTGCTCAACACTTGGTTTGTTGCTTTCTTATTGGTCAATTTTCGACCCTACCTTACACTACAGATTCTCCTATGTTTTCTGTTACTAAATTCTGGCAAATCTTTGTGATAAGTGTCAGACAAAAAGCTTTATAAATGTCAGTTTTACTGAAGAAAGTCTAATGGTATTGGTGTAATGATCAATCATTGAAAACGTACCTAGACGCGGGGTCAAAATAGAATCACTGCCATTATATTTTTCAAAGGCATTGACTAATTTTGACATCACGTATTGATTAAGTTCGAGTTTTATGAGGCTTGTGTTAATGTTAACTGGCCGAAAAACAGATTTCGTACTTTGTGATCCACAATAAACACGAGCTGCTTTAGGCCCCCTACCAAAACTCAAGCAATAGGTAGTGGGTATGGCGGTACTAATGAAAAATTTTGCGAATACGCTCTTTACATTAGCATAAAATGCAATTCAAAATATTTCTTGTATCAACTTTTGTTACCTTTAATTAATTCTATTTGTAAAATGTTTTAAAGATTTCATTAATTCCATTTCTTAAATGTCCCAACCGAAAAGTCTATTAAGTGTTTAACTTTCATACTTTTTCGCCTGCAAAGTGTCAATATGTTACTAATAATCCTTCCATAATTAAAATTAAATTGCGTCGTGGATCTGGTTTGCTCCCTGGCCTTTAATTTTATTCTGTTTTTGTCATGAAATGTAATGCGCTTACAATCTTTCTTGTTTCCACTGATGATACATCACTTAGTTTATATCTATCTATATATATCTATATATATATCAACAGACAGATAGGTAGAGAGATAGCCTTTAGGCTTGATAGCTTGGGGTGGCAGACGATTAGAAACTTTTCATTATGACAAAAGTGCGATCTTTTGCTTGAGTAGTTGCATGTTATGCTAGATGACAGAAATTTGTCGAGAGTGGGGTATTACCACAATAGCTTCTCTAAGTGAGAGCCGACCGTGCTTAAACTCGTAAAATTAAATATTGATGAATGATATGGTATATATTGGTCATGGTCGGCTCCGTATCTCACTACAGTTATTAAAGTGAGGTTTAGATCCTGTACGAGTACAAATTTGCTAGTGTGCATTCCTTCTGCCTAACAGTAGGAATAACCTTCGAAACTCTTTGTACATTGGCACGTTTTCCATGACAGCTGAGAAAAATCTTGTTCTGCGAAAAATAAGTTCTCATATTTCTGGCAATAGGAAGTAAATTGTTTATATAATATTCCGTAACATATGCTAGCATACTGGGCCTTAGCGATTTGCTATGAGGCCATTTACAGCAAGAACAGGCCAGGGTCTAAACACATATGTGTCCATTGTATACCACTCACTGGTTTCAACAAAAATCTTTCTTAACTTGATCTGGTGATCTAGCACTAGTACTAGCTCTAAACCATTCTATTTTTGTAAAATTCCATTCAGGAGTAACAAGAATATCTTGCACTGACGAAGGCAAAATCAGAAACACAAATATTTGAAATGATGAATTAATGAATTTCCCAGCTGGGTTTCCACTCGTGATACCAGGGACTCGAAATGTCTTTCACCAAGCCTTTGTGTCGGAATGGCACATCGGTTTGGGTCTTGGCTTTTGAATCTGAGTGTTTCAAGTTTCAAATTGCTGTCGACTATCTCGCAATGCAGCTATGGTGGTAATGCTCCACTCATGACTAGTGTATATAAATGTATTAATGTATCTGCTGTCTGCTGAACCGTACACTGTAAAAGTGTAGTTAAAACATGTTCAACAAAATATTCTTCACCGAGCAGGTAAGCTTCACAAATCGTCTCGTTTTCCATTAGTGACCTCATCAAATAAACCCTTATCACTTTTGATATAGAGGTAGAAAAGATAGTCTTGTGTAACAAACAAATTTCAAGTAATGAACATGACCAGCAGATCTTGGTGCCCGGATCTCACGGCGCCGAATTTGACGCCGAATCTGTGGTTTAAACTAGTCTCATCAAAGCCAAAATTCAATGAGAAAAGGCACGAAATATGTTAGAAGTACACCAGTTAAAAAGAGATTTATTCGATAAGACAAAGAAAAAGGAAAACAATAAAGTACTTCTGAGACCTTAATAATAAATCACTAGAAAATTTTTAAATAAGGTATTGACTATGACACGACAGAAAGTGACATTTTTACAGAAGTAAAATAAATTATTCCTTCCTGAACTACGACTGTAACAAAATAACTCAACAAATGACTTAGGACAAACCAAGAATGGCCTTCTTTAGACTGAGAAAAAAATTTTAAGGGAAACCTGTCAGACTGAGAAAAAAAAAGACATGCGAATGAAGGCAAACTGGGGCGACTGAGGGAAAAGGAAGTGAGAACTGGGGACAATTTTATTTCTGCAATAATTTATATAAATAATTTGAATAAGGGCCTATCTTATCACAATCTATGAAATAACATTTTAGTTTCCTTAACGTGATTCATCATTTACATTTTTTTGTGTTTTAACTTTTTTAAAAGTTGATTTCTATATCCGTGACATTCTAAGTATGGTTAATGAAGTACGCTAAAGACGCCAAAAGGCATACTTTCAAAGTATAACAAAATTAAAAAAAACCTAAGAACATTCCAACTGAAAATGGAAGAAAAGTTAAGAACAACAGGCCTTAATCAAAATTTACTGCTTCTTATAAAAAGAATGTATTTACATTTGGATATAGGCGTCCTAGAGAATCCTGTTCTCATTCTCAGCAATATGTTAGCAATTTCATGGTAAGAATTATGGCTTTTAATTGCTTTTTGAAAGAGCTTTTCTCTTTATTTGTGGTTAAATAAATAAGATAGTGTTAAATCACATTCACACAGAGCAAGAAAAAATTGCAAACGTGGACAAACGTTCCATAAGAAAAGAATTTATCACGACCAAACTCCGATAATTAAGCACAGTTTCTAATTTAAATAACTTTAACCCATGTAAAGCCTCATGATCATTCTAAAGGAAAAACCGTCCTTCTGGCTTTTAAGTGAGAACAGTTTATCAATATTTATGACGTTCTTAGATTTAGAAACCTATCACAAAACACCACGTTGGAACGCGAACGTAATAGAAATTAATATTAATTCCAAGGCGTCCGCAACTCGAGGAGCTGAAGAAGTTCTATCTAGCAAGAAGGAATTGGTATGCAGGGACTAAATTATTGTAATAAACCTTTAGCAAAGTCAAAATTTTGTCAGGGATTCTAAACATTGGCGAACAGTTGCTTTCCTTTATTGCAAAAGCATATTCATGGACACTGTTTGAATCTAATTTTCTTTACCACTTTAAACGCACTACAGCATACTCCTCTTGATTTACTTGTCCACTTGCTTTTCTTAGTAAAATAAACAAGCCACAAAACTCGAGTTTTGACAAAAGTTTTCCTGTTTCCACTTCATTTTAGTGTAAACTGTCCATCCTGTTTATTAAAATAATTACATTTTCTACTATTACATAAGCACTATCCTTCCGTCGAAAGCCAATAGGGTCAATAAAATAAAATTGGAAAAATACACTGACTGGGTCCGGATACCTAGCCGTCTACTAGCAAATGCAGTTACTATATCAGCAAAATAATAGAGTAAAGATAATTAGTGGAGTAGCTTTTCAACTCTATTATATGGCGGCAAGGTCCTCAATAAATGTCAGTCTCTTTAAGTGCAAATCGTAAGCTATGTCAGGAACAATCTATGGAGTCTTTCTGCAATATTTCATTTGCTACTTTATCTGTCACAAGAGAGTTAAATGAAATTCAATGCGGATTCTAAACATTTATGGTCGCCTGTACTCGGCTGTAACCAGATTCTTCTCTTGAGTCCACATGAGCAAAATCGATCAATACTCTTATGTCTATCGCACTAACATGTAGCGCTTTAACTGAGGTCAATCTTTATGACCACTTTTGTCATGTATGTTCGCCAAATATTCCTGTCGCAGCTTGGACCGGTTCTTGTTCAAATTTCTCTCAGGCAATATTCTTATGTTATCGACTGCTTCCAATTTACCATTGTTTGGTTTCAATTTTTCGGCTGGATTGTTGGAACATTTTTTTTTCGAAAACTACTTTCTCCTTTGCTAACAATTTGAGTGTACATTATTTTCTCTAATTATAGATCCCTCTAATTAAAGACTACCTCCAATTTAGGGAGACCTTATTTGGTTCCCAAAATTTCTTATGTCTCCCCCTCTATGCTTATAAAACAGAATTAATTGTTTCAAAAGGCGATGTATGAGCACCATAAAGAGGCCGTCTCTGCTAGATGAGACGTTTTCAAATGGATTCTTACTTTCTAGTACATTTTCTTCCACAAAGATCTCTATTGGATCATTATGTACACTCATTTTAGCAGTTGACGACTCTCAAAATGAGAAAATACAAAGCTTTTCTGCAAACTCCATATGCTGTTTTTCGTAAAGCCTCGTTCTGGCAATTTATTCCCTTTATATTATAGGCCCCTCTAATAAACCTTTTGATATCTTCTTTTGGTAATGACTCTGAATAATGATAATACTCAGTTAAGGAAAGACCCGTCTAATTAGAGGAAATATAGCATATAACACGTTAGATGGAATGGTGTTTGTTCAGTTATAGATGATCGACAGATGAAATTTGACGGGATGATATCTACCAATACGAGGCAAATGAAGAACGAATATGGCAAGATCAAAACGTGGACACGTCATTGACAAAACAAGGACTCACAATTTAGTGAAGGATCCATAATGGGAGTTTTTAACTGAATGACCAACTTAGCTTTAATTTGATAAAAGCATACAGTCTTTTATTACTTTCGTGATCTAGAAGAGCACATCTTGAAGGGATTTATACAAAAGCCAAGAATGAGAACTGGCTTGGCTATTAATATTTCGAATGGACATGACAAAACTTAGATTAGTACATCTGCGACAAAAATCTCACTTGAAAGTTGTTGACAATGACTCATTCACAACGACATTGATTAATCCGGGATTTTTTTGGAAAAAAGGTCCTAATTCCTACTTAACAGCCGGTGAATAATCTACTATTCCCGTCTTTCCTCTCGATGTGACTGTGCTCCATGATTCTTTGCACCTGGAATTACAGAGAGTGAAACTTTCCTTTCACTTTATGTGGCGTGTGGATTGAATTCGTTCCTCAGGTTTAATGCCTGTAAATCCAAGGTCGTGCCCTCTTGTCACTCGGCATATTGATATTATCCACCTCGGACAAGCGGGCACCAAGTTTCAGGAGTTATGAAAAGCGTCCCTCTTGTCGTGATAAGGAGACATTTGATCTTAATTTAGCTCAGACATCAAAATTTGAAAGCTCATTTCAATCAGACCAAAAATAAAGGACGTTGATTCAGAATAAAAAGCGCAGTATTTTATGTTGTTTATCATAACGATTAACTTAAAGATGTCGAGTCTTGTATAAATATTTAGGAAAATCTATGGAGTCTTTCTCCAATATTTCATTTGCTACTTTATCTGTCACAAGAGAGTTAAATGAAATTCAATGCGGATTCCAAACATTCATGGTCGCCTGTACTCGGCTGTAACCAGATTCCTCTCTTGAGTCCACATGAGCATAGTCGATCAATACTCTTATGTCTATCGCACTATCATGTAGCGCTTTAACTGAGGTCAATCATTATGGCCACTTGTATCACGTATGTTCGCCAAATATTCCTATCGCAACTTGGACCGGTTCTTGTTCATGTTTAGTCGAATCTGTGGAGTCCTTCTCTAAATTTGGCATTCTTTAGTTTCGAAGTAAGAGGTTTGCGTCAGCTTGGTTAAGCTCCCTCTCTTAATTTAAAATCCACAGTTCTGTTTGCAAATTAAGCACTCGTTACAGTTAGTGGACAAAAGACGATACCTCGTTCATTTTCTTTACTCAACAGAAGAATTCTACACAAGGCAAGAAATTGACATAACTCTCATTTTTTGCTCCCGTTCTAAAAACGGCTATAGAATGTTTCATGATTATGCGTGAGGAATTGCTTTGCGAAGAATTGTTAACTAATTCGGTTGCTTAGCAT
>JANTCA010039550.1:4503-19884 GCA_024741275.1 Chironex yamaguchii
TAAAAACTAAAATGGATGAATAGTATAAAAACTAAAATGGATGAATAGTATAAAAACTAAAATGGATGAATAGTATAAAAACTAAAATGGATGAATAGTATACGTTAAAAACGTTTTCCCAGGGTATCCAGGAGGGAAAATGATTCAAATGTTGCGATTTGCTCAAACCTGCTCAAGGTGGGATCTAAATGCCAATTAAAATTTGAAAGTTTGAATTCGTGCATGCTTACGGATACGCTTGTTATTCCGTAAAGGTAGGTCATATATCACTCCAGATAATACGTAGAGTAGGAATAAGCTACTTCCGGTGTCTGATATAATTTTGAATACAATGTTGTGATTTATTATATGTCACTACAATTTTCGTTTCAGTTGCTGTATTTTTCTGTTGACGTTTTAAATATTTGAATCCAAAAACTAGAACGTAGGCTGGACAAGGTATAATAGACCGACAGTAGAATAAGAGTATAACTTGACCTCAAAAGCTGGTCGTATGCTAGTCATGGTCAGATACAGTTAATGATAAAGCGCATTACAACTTAATTAATTTATTAATTAATTAACACGAAAATTTAGATTTTGACGCATAAAAAGAATAAAGGCTTTCACACTATTAAACGTGTTTGGTATACTGTGTTACATAATGACAATTAGCCTCTTAAGCGTTATCTATTTATAAGATACTACTCATGAAAAAGAGAAAAAAAGGTCTATTCAAATATACTTATATGGATACATCCTTGGTTGCATTGTTCTTCTTTCACAAGCTTCTGTTTGAGTCACCGTTCGTATTCTTTACTGGTACTAGTTCGAGTCTTAAGTGATTGTAATATACTTTGCTTTTTTCCTAGTTTTATGCTCACCTCCTTTTCTTCCACTACTTTCTGGTCATTATTCCAACTTTTCTTTCGTCTTGCCACCTTCATCTTCTCCATCTTAAAACGACAAGCGTCTTTCCCTTTTCATTCTTTCATCTTCTGGTTGAACATATCATGTCTTCTAGTTTCGTTGTCATCTTCTTCAGTCTCTATACCTCAATGCTTGTATTAAGCTTCTTTATGATTTTTTATCCGTACAAATCTGATAACACTTTCAGGATGCCAATTGACTTCTAGCTCATTGATACACTATTTGACCTATTTTATCTTTAAACGCGATAATAACATTTCAGGGACGTGGCCAGAAATTTCCATCCATAGGTATATTCAATGCAGGACCCAATTGGTTATAGGTCATATAATATACCATCACTGCTACTAAAGCTCCCAAACACAATTAAAGTGTAACTGTTCAGTCAAAGAAACTCAATAAGTAAGAAGTAGCAAAAGCAAAAAATGTTAGGTTGCAAAATAAAATGATATTTATTATATTGATTTGCGTATTGAATTGCGTATTGAATTTCAATTTCACGTTCCTCCTAGAGGTAATTAGAGAAGACTTACTTATACACAAAGTAAATTACTACTACTTCTTTACTCTTGTATTTTAGATGCTGTTGCTTGGAGTTATAAACGTGGCCATTACGGTAAGGATATGTATGTCTTTTTTGGAACATTTGCTGTGTGAGTATCGTTGATGTTGTAATGTAAAGAACACCAAAATGTAAAGAACTTGGTCCTCTTAGCTTTTAGTCTTCTTCGTCCCACGTTTATGCGATGTAAGTAAAAGTAAAAGTAAAGAGATTGTGAAGCCATTCGACACCAACTCTAATGATTCGAGAAATTTGACCTCATTCGCACAACTTTCTTTTACTATTTCTTTACTGCTAGACAAAGTCTTTACGACAGTGCATCATATATACCTAAAAGAGTTTTCTTTTGAAGCCAGGATGATACTCATACAAACATTTTTTGTATTTCAAGCATTTCGTTTTGCTCTTTGAACTTAAGATGACTACAATAACTGCAGCAGCACATTCCAAGTCTCTTTCTCTTTAAGAAAAGAAAAAGGATTATAACACCTCTTTGTTTCAAAATAAAAAGTTTGTCAGATCATTTGGACCCCGTGTTCACTAGAACGGATCCAAACAGATCCATACCAAAACGAACACAGATAGGCTTTCCGTTTACACTGGAACTGATGGATCCGTACCAATATGGACCTGCCACCCATACCAGTTTGGGATCGCTTTCAAAAGTTTACCGGTTTGGATCCGTTCCATTTCAATTCCAGTGTAAATGGCTGGTACGGATCCAAACTGGTACTGATCGGTTACTAAACAATCAATTTTTTGTCTCGAAGCTGATTTGAATAAAGATAACCGGCATTACTACGACGTCAAAGGAGGCAATTGAGTGGAACTATTCCAGTAAAGTTCCAAGTGCAAAAGCCAACGAAAATCGTTACGGATCCGAAATGGATCCGTACTCTTTTGGATCCGTACCAGTGTAAACGGGGCCTTAATCGTGCATTTTTGGCCTAAGTTAACCACAGTGTAAATTTTAGTCAAGTGATATTGTTGCAGACGAGAGGTTTCGTCTTCGTTCTTCTTCGTCGTATTTCAAAGTCTTTTCCAGCTACCCTTTCCTTAATTACAGGTTTTGTCACACAGCTTACCATTGTTTTCATGAAGCCTATCATAAAAGCATTGTTACAAGTTTTCGACCATGTTGTAAAATGAAGTTATCATTGCGTGTTGAAAACTAGTAGGGTTATCAAAAGATTCTATTTTAATTCTTAGGAATCTAAACTGCTCATTCCCCAAAGTTCTTAGTAGCCTTGTTGTTTTACTATTTATAATTTGATTGCAACTGCAACATGTTTGCTTCAAATTTGTATCTTTACTATCCGTCTAGTACAAATCCAATCGGATCTGGAACGAAGCGTGGAATGGACTTACTTTAATATCTGGCTCATAGCCTGTCCCGCCCATTATAAGCTCATTTGCCAACATATTGGCTTCAAAAGTTTACTCTTACAGAAAATACTCCTTATAGATTATTAATCTTGATACCACCATTTGATACTGACATTGTTGACCTTCTGCTATCTTAATATACTATATGATACTGTCTACATGACGTACAAGTCAGCTGCATGTATGATTATAGAGGCTGGCCATGAATTAGTTCTTCTACCTTTGATCTATTTATCCTATTGTGTCACTTCAGCACGTATATGAAGTATCAGCATGAAGCTTTACTTCCTTGAACTTGAGTTCTTGCTCCTTTGGTTGTCTTTCCTGCTCTTCAAGAACGGAAGTAAAATTGTGATCGTAATAGCGTTCGCCCTAAACCCCGATCCCGACCCTGTCGGCGAAAGCCTACCTGACCCGACGCGGTCGTAAATCTTTATCGGTGGTCCGTTGAGGAGTCTAATTCGGACTGACATCCATTAGTCTATTGGAAAATGAAGGAAGTTGAATTATCTCATCTGGTGACTTTGGCTTAAAAGTATTTGTCACCTCCATCTACTACAGCCGCCTGTGAGCGCCAATTTAAAGTAGCATCAGAAATAACTGTTGGTAATCGACTCAAGTACAACTCAAAATCTACAATTTCAAAGGGTTGATCTTAAATGATGACTTCATCGAGTTAGTGTCCATAGAGAAACTTGTACTTACACATTGTTTACAATTACCCCGAATCCGACAGCGTTTGTGCTCATCCCGACCCGGAACCCGAAAAATTGGCTCCCGGACCGAACACTAGATTGTGATCACCACTGCTTCGACCCTGGGTTTCAAGACTACAAATATGACGCCAGTGGTTACAATCATAACTTTTTTCCATTCTTTACACAAGACCACCCTTCCGACTTCTATATGGAACTAACGCAAAGGCCGATAAATGGATGCCTTGCAGACACAAAACATATACCGCTTGTAAACGTGTACGCTAATAGACAGACACTATAATACGAGTCGACGATGCAAGTTGAATGATGTATAGTCTTTCAACCTCTCCAATTGGTCCGTTTAGCTCAGTATGAAAGGCATTAGATTTGCAGTAGCGAGACCTGGGTTCTAAGCTCAGGTTATCACAATTTACCCTGTCAACTTCCATATATCCTGTGGTCTTCCTATCTAACGAGAAAATATCCTCAGTTTTACACTCTTGTGCACGTTTTTGAGCTAGTCCTCATCGTGCGTACCTATCAGTTTACTTTCTAGCGGTTTCACCACAGTTATTCAAAGAGTTATTTCCTGACTAGTATTAATTATAATCTATAGTAACATACATATCAGCATTTTTCCAATACAAGAATCTGTTTGATGGATAACATTCTCAAAAATCAATTTATACAACTTTGCTTAATTAACTTTTACTTTTTTAATTTCTACCACTTCCTTCAACCTTAAAAACACTTACACTCGGTAGAAGCCCACCTAAAAGGCTGAATATGTGCCAAGGGCTTTTACGAGTGATTTGATGGTATATATTTAACAACAAACATCAAACATGCACAAACTGCTAGTACCCTTGTTTGTAACGGAGTTCAGAAAACAGGTTCAATTTTAGTCACTTGGAAAAAATTTGTGCACTTTCAGCCAGTTTTTTTACTTCTCAATTTTCGTCTGATTTTAGTCACTCAAAAATGTTTTGCAAAACCTGCCTCATAAAATGAAAAGTAAGTTTCAAGTAATGACAGAAAATCAAAAATAGTTTTTCTATTTCTTTTCAAACTGTCATTTTTATTCATTAAACATAACCTCTTCTTCAACCTGTCTATATAAGTTGAATTGTTGCTTTGAATGAGGGTTGTATATTTGGACCAGTTTGCAAGTAACACATGTACGTTGGACAAAAATACTTAAAAACATGCCAATACTATCATATCGCACGCTTTAGTGCCTGATTTTAGGCTACGGTTTAAATTTTCATTGTTACTTTTAAATTCACGAGTTCAATTTGAAGTCTTAAAGAACTTCCTTCGAGAAATGGACATCAATAATTTTCTGATGTTTTTCATATCGAGTTAGTATCCTCAATACAATCAGAGTTTTCAAGCAACATTATATGAGAGAATTAAACCAGCACATTTTTTAAGCAAACTATTGCATGTGCACCGGCAGCTCGTTTTATAAAAATTCATTAAGACAGGGGGCTTTTAGTACTTGTGTTCTGTGCCAGTGAAATATCCGGTTGTTTCTTCGCCAGCCATTGAGTCTTTTACCTTTTGACCTTAATATTTGTAATACTTAAGAGCTCCTCTAATAGTAGTATCCTATTTTAACTGCTTAAAAAATTATATTATAATATTAGTATATAATATCATTATTCATAGTTTTTAACGATGTGGTCCACGGTCCGGAGATCATCAATCCACTCGTTAAAAATATATCGTAAGCACACGCCCCGCTCCTTTCATAAAATCATCTTCTCTCTGCCATTTAGCCCCTTATAATTAAGCAAATTACAGAAGCAAAGAAGTAATTGAAGCATCTTCATTTTGTTATGATAAAGTTTTTGTGAAAACACTGTATGATCTCTCCGTTTGCATAAGCCGAGTTAATAATAAGTTGGTTATATGAGGCTTACAAGTCGAACATTTGAGAAATGTTCATTCAAATTTAGTGCAAAATGTAGTCGATTAAGAAAATCGAGCGGTTGAAATTTTAGTCACTTAGTAAAAGTGTTTTGAACTGGTGTTTTTTGACCGATAAGGTACATTTTTTTGTTGTAGGCCCTGAAACATGGGTTGTTAATTTTTCCAACTGTGGTGGACATAAACAGTCTCCTGTCAACTTGAACTTGAGCACGTCAGTCTACGACAAACGATTAAGACCCTTTCAGTTGGTAAACTATGAAACTGTGGTGAAGGGAACGAGGCTTGAGCTCGAAAACAATGGACATACAATAGTTGGAACGCTATCGTATTCTGGGAACGAATCCTACCGAGTGATAAATCCGGGACTTGGTAAGTTGATATCAGTGATTGTGCGTTGTAATTTCAACAAGAACAACGGTAACTTTGTTTAGTAGTAAAGATAATGCTTTTAACAGATAAATAAACAGATTAATTAACAGATTGGTTAAATTTATATGTAAATTTATTAATTCATAAATGAATAAATGGATGAATGAATGGATGAATGGATGAATAGATGAATGGATGAATGAATGAAAGAATAAATACATGATTACTATAATGATTAAGTATGAAAGTATAGCTATAATGTAATGCAAATATGTGTGTAAAAGAAAACACTTTTGGGACGATCGACATGTTGAATAGTGTGTTGGGTATAAATCACTACAGCTAACCATCGTCCACATCGCTATGTGAATGGAAGCGAGTGAAAATTTACAGAAATTACAGAATATGTAAAACGGGACTACATAAAGCATAATATTAATTCAAGACTTGTTTTAGTCGATCGGCTTAGGGAACCCGACGGCCAGAATACGTTGTGGTAAGAAAACGTTCTTGGTCCTCTAAAACAGGAGCTGAACATGACCGCGGTGATGTATGGGGTGTAGAAACCGGTGGTGCAGGGGGCGAGACGGACGCGCGGAAAACGTCAGTGTTCGTCACCTTTAATAAGGTTGCTGCTAAAAGTATGCTTTTTCTGTTGAGCCTCAACGTGAAGTACTTGTCCTTGCGTGCGAGCATTTATAAAGATTCGCGGTAAGGGGGCTTGAGGGGAAATTGACCGTGTCATAACGTAAAAAGACATACTCGCAAGAATCCCGATTTTGAGGGATGTAAGATACACCTGTCGGAGAACACGCGGTTGTTGGTCGAAGGGTGGCCATGTGTCGATGCAAGCAATCAATGTAATTCGTTGTATCCAAAACAGGAGAGGCATTGGACACCACAAATTCGTTTGGTAAATAGAGGGTAGCGCCAAAGGCAAGTTCAGCAGGGCTTGAAAAAAGGTCTGTTTTGATAGTTGTGTAGTAGTACCAAGAAGAATAAGAAGTAGAGCGTCTGTCCAGTTGTATCTTCCAGTGGCCGGAGGGAAGATTTTCGATGTTAATGGAAACGTTTAACGAGGCCATTTGCTGCAGGGTAATAGGCAGTAGTGTGTATGTATAGAGCGGGTACCTAGCAAGGTAGACAGGGTAGCGAATAGAGATAATTCAAACTGTCCACCTCCGTCGTTAATTACGATTGATGGGATGCTGAACACAGGGGTCCAGTTTCAAAGGACTTTTGCAACTGATGTGGCTGTTATGTCAGAACGGAATGGCTTCAGGCCCTCTTGTAAAACGTTCAATAAAGGTAGGTAGGTAATTATGTCCGTACGATGGTGGTAAATGTCTAACAAGGTCGATGTGTAAGTGATCGCGTGGCATCGCGTGTCTTGAATGTTCCGACTGGGGAAGTGGCTGCTGATTAACTTTGGCGGATTGACATTGACAGCACGATTGGGTCCAAATACAAACGTCTCGGTTGATAGCACGCCAAACATAATGCTGAGTAATGAGTTGTTTGGTGGCTCGAATGCCAAGGGGAGAAAGTGATGGCTGTCTAATACTTGGCAACGGAACAAGTCGGGGCGAACGGAAGAAGTAAGGAGTGGCAGTTCTTGGAATGTGAGTGTGGTTGAAGCGGCTTAGAGGGAACGAAGCTCGTCAGAAGGGGTGTAACTTCATGCTTCTATAAGACAACAATTCCTTTTTTCATCATATTGTTTTCTGAAGGACAGTTAAGTTGCATCATTTATATTTTATTTTGTTTTATACTAGCTCCACTGAAATTCGCTGTTGTGAATCATTTGAAAACACATAATGCAATTATTTTCTCGACTTTGTAAATATGCCAAACATTTTAAATGAGCTAGTATCATTGTACTGGTGTAATGGTATCTTTTCTAGGGGTGTACAAACCGACACAATTCCACTTTCACTGGGGTTTGAATAACTCTAGGGGCTCGGAGCATTCTGTCAATTCCTTCCGACATCCAGCTGAGGTAAACAAGTACTATTAATGTATATTCTCTTCAAAATTTCATTGTCATCTTTGCCATATTATGCTGTTATTTTTTGTACCCAGTCTTAAAAAACACCATCAGTATCTTTAGTTAGTGGATTTTCGTGAGTGATCTGATAAGTGTTAATGAATTCAGTGCGCTTGAAATGGCTGACTACAGTAAAAGAAAACTTTAACAGAACTTACTCACTAATAGCCATACCTGTAGACAAGCAAATTTTGAACATTTTTGAAAAGACAATAAAAGGTGGGATGACTTTGAACCCAAGTTCAATTGGCATAATTACGGGTAACAGTATACCGTACAAGTTTAAGTCTATATTGGTTTCGATTTTGAAACATCACTTTTACCTCTACATATGAACTAGTCCGGCTTAATTACAACAATATAAAAACATCAAAATTGTTGAACAATCGTTTTGCGGAATAAAACTTGAAAATCACCTTTCAAATTTTAGACATCGCGCTAAAAAGATTTTTAAAAGCTTTTGTGACAATCTTCAAAATCTGAACTATGAGAACGGAAAGCAGTAGATATATGGCAACCTTGTCATAAGAAACATGGATCGAAACTGGCCAATCATAAGCAGAAGAGAAAAAGAGATAAAGAAAGTGAAAAAACAAGATCTTTCTGCCTGCAAAGTCCTAGTTTTCTTGTTTTAATATAAACAGACTCCAAAACTTTTAATCGGAAGGACGATCTAGCTATGCCAATCATCCGACAATTTGCACCTGGCGCATTCTGAATATTCTATATGTATACTTCCTTTGTGACGATTCATACTCTGAAGAGTGTAAGACGATGAATAGTTTATGTTTTTAATGAAATGTCAAAAATTTTCAAGGCTATTAATATTCATCTGTAAAAGTGGAAT
This sequence comes from Chironex yamaguchii, assembly GCA_024741275.1. Classification (NCBI taxonomy): domain Eukaryota; kingdom Metazoa; phylum Cnidaria; class Cubozoa; order Chirodropida; family Chirodropidae; genus Chironex; species Chironex yamaguchii. Next base: position 13,257 of record JANTCA010039550.1, read on the forward strand.
CTTGGCACAACACAATTTTATGACATTACATATAACAGATATAATCCCGAATGGGGAACTGACTTTAATTAATGTGACAAGAGGCAAGTTTATCGCACGTTAGGCTCCTATTTATCTGATTTAAGACCAAGAGAGGGGTTAGAAATGCCTTAAAAATACCTAACATATTACAGAAATAAGAATTAGAATAAGGATATTCAGATTCGCTTTACTTAACTGCTGCGTCACTTTAATATATCAAGACATAACTTACATATCATATTTAAATATCATGAGTGCTTTTTGTTGTATCTGATTTAGCTATAGTGACGAGCTTCAAGAGTTGCATTTATAAGATATTAATCCTGTAATGTTTAACCTAATATAATATCGGTCTGTAACGACTCCTTTCTAATAAAATTTGAAACTTTATCGCCCCTTTGAAGAAGGAATTATCCATCCGCGAATTTTAAATCTATGAGGCCTAAGTCATACTACAGAATGAGAAACGGGTGTTTGGTTGAAGGATTTCCAAAGTGCTTCGTATCACAAGCCGAAACCTAGCGTTGGGCAAGGGGAAATTCATAAATTTTTATCTGTTTTGGCTGAAGCCTTCATTAGTGTCAAATATATGCAGTATCTCAACAGACTAAAGTACTTTAGTATAATTGTGAAGAGCGGGCCATTACCACTAAAGCTGTCAAGAGATCTACTGAAGATTTACTCACAAAACAGGCCTGTAAAGATGAAAAGAACGTGAAAACAACAAGTTCTGATAAAAGTAATATGTATTATATATATATATGATAGGATTACAGAAAATGAAAAGACTGATTCCCTGTTACTCTGAGTTCTGTGTCTGTCTGACAGATAGTCTGTCTTATGAGTGCTTTCGCACGAAACTCATCACTTTTATCGGCACTTGTTGTTTCTATCTCAGTTATTTTCCTTTACTTGAGTCCTTTCTTGTTTTTGTGCCTTTACATATTTCTATTCTTATCCTTGTTTTTTTCTTTCACTTATACTGTGTCGGAGTTTGGTCCCAGACCTCCTTACCTATCTATCTATCTATCTATCTATCTACCGATCGATCGATCTGTCAATCTGTCTATCCATCTATCTGCCTGTCTATCTGTCTATCTTTCTATCTATAATGACTGACTTGTTTCTCGCTATTTCCTGTTTCTCTGTTTGATATCCCTAAAATACTCTTTATCGTAGCTTCATATAGTTCATCAGAATATATTGGCCTCCAATTTAGTGGATGCAAAAACAAGTAGACACGGTTTACTCGTCTTTGGTGTGCTTATGCAGGTACGTCGGGATGAGTAGTATCTGCAATACTTCTCTCTGTATTTAATGGTTTTACAGGCTAATGAAATTCAAGAATACAACACGGAATGCATAACGTACTTTACTTGGTACAAAGTTGCATCATTACTAGAAACTATGACAATGACTGACGTTTTACACGTATATCTTGAGTCACAGTTTACACTTTTTGTATTACGCTGTTTACAACTACAGTAATTTATGTGATCCTTGAGTAGTATACGTGGCGGTTTTGCCACGTAAGATGTGTTATCGTCTAAAAACATATGTTTATAAAATTTATGAACGCTGGTAAAACCCTTGGCTTATTTAAGATAACATTTTGTTATCATACAAAAACCATGTCTTTTACTTCCATACATGACTGAAACTTATTGGATTGTTTGTGGGCTTTCTTTTCCTTAGTTCTCTCTTTTGCATGTTTTGGTCGGCAGCATTTTCAAAACCTTGTTCATTATTATAGTTAGAGTTATATTCTACTTCAGCTTTTTAATAACATTTGACGTTATTTGAATACTCTTTATTTTGAGTTTAAATTAACGAATTCAGCATGCCTAGGCAGCCTAAACCAATTAAATACTCAAGACTTTATGCTTTACTGGAGGTCATAAGAGGAAACCTTTTGAAATGGAAAACATGGTCTATTTGACGAAATGGGCAGGTCAGCCTTTGGCTGGAAAAGAACTGGTTTCTAAGCCGACAGATACGTTTCCTTCGTGATTGACGCAGCGAATATTAATGACTGGAAATAACACATGGCAACTGTAATGAGAATTGATTCTAACCTCTGTCTACGGACCAGAGATGTGGCGAGCGTTCTGCATATTAAAGCATGACTGAGAGACGAGACCTTTATTCTTTCTGATGTCAGTGTTTTTATGAAATCCACCCCAGACTGACTTACAATCATGTAATTTTCAACTTATATACACATTTACACTTTACTTGTTATACGGCACCAAGACCTATAGCCAAAACGAAGCTCATGCTGTTACGCAGAATTTTATAGAACAAACGATCATTCGAAGTCTGCAAGTTCCATCCATGTGATAAGTTTTTTTGAAGAAAAAACCTGGGGCGCCAAGTAAGGATTTTTGGTGTTTGAATATGGATACATGCTTTGGAAATAATTTTATTTATTAGTTCATTGATTTTCAATGGTTGCCACCAAACTTGCCGCAGAAGCAGATCCCATGGATATTATCGTTTTCTTTGATAGAGTGTATATCATACCTGCTCATACACCAAGAAACCAAGGTTGTTAGGTGGAGTATGAAATTTATGTTTGGTGGGAAAAGACGCTTGTAATTTTTCTTTTTCACATTAAAAGGCCGCGATTAGAAAACTTTTCATAGTCAGTAGGTGTGGAAACTCAGAACGTTATTTTAGTTGGTACAAACAGTCACACTGGACCAATTTTGCAAGTACCTTTTCCAGATCTGAATTTTTGGACTGTGCAGATAATAAATGCTTTCTACTAGTCATCTCTCTTTTGTCTGCGTCCGAGAACAACATGATGAGTGTCTGAGGTCTATGGTTTTTGTCTTATGGTCTTATTCAGGCAACATAGCAGCACACTGATATACTTGCAAAGAATACATATTAAGAAACTTGTAGCAATCGAAATAACGAGTCATAGCACAGAAGTAAAATAATAACCGAGACCACAGGACCTTGAAAATTAAGTTGTCTCGATTACAATCCTTACTAGATATCTGTTGAACTAATTGGTTTGCCGTAATAGTCTTAGACATTTAATCTAAGTTAGTTTGTCGTTTGGAGACTATAAGTACAGCAAAATTTTGAAATAGCTCAGCAGGAAATGTCTCGGATTTGCCATCGGAGAACAATGGCTTGGGTTATCCGTTCGTCTATCCGTTAGTCTATCACTATAACTCTTCTTTCCATCATACGAAAACCCTTAGGCTCTGCTTCTTCTAAATGGCTTAGCTTCAAGACTGACAACTTGAAGACTTTTCCTAGCCTGGTTTTAAAAATCTCCAACAGGGCCGTAATGGACTCCAAGACAGGAAGGTGATTTATCGATAGAGCTTAACGTCTTTTCTTTATAAGAAATCTTTATCCAATACTTCCATATATGACGGTTGCTGGATACCTAGGAGGCAAAAAAACTTGCTTGTTTCAGGTGTATAAGCCCCACATGCAAATAAACAATTGTATTATAAGACGAGCGAGGTTAAATAATGAGGAACATTTAGACAATATTGGTGGAACTGCATGGTTTAGCTACAAAGAAATCGGGTTTACATTTTTGAGACCTTGGTTTGAGGTTTGTTACCTTATCATGTATTAAACTTTAACTATGTTCGCTTCATCGGATAAAAACCCCCTCTCCCTCCCTCCCTTGTGGCAATAACAAGCCAATAGTGATTCCTGGTTCAGTATTTTCTTTGGGTATGTGGATATTTAACTCTTATATTTCCCGGGTGCTCACAACCAAATTAAGATTAGCCTGTAATCATTGCGTTAAAATTACGTCAGAATGCTAGTTGCAGAAGCTTCCTTTAATATCGTAGCTCGGACCTCGCAATAATCCAGCGCTGCAGGAGTTAATAGAGCACTTCACTCATTTAAACGAAGAAGGTAAGCAGTAAGCAGTAACCTTTTCCAAGGAGGTTACGTTTTCATCCGCGTCTGTTTGTTGGTTTATTGGTTAGCAAAATCCCAAAGCGTTATGAATGTATCGTTCTGACATTTTTACAGTGTGTTAGCATTTTAACTGGCTCTTGCTATTTCTTTTTCGGTGATAATCGGAATCAAGTCACTTGAAATTTTCAGTAATGAATACCTTCATAATACCACAAAGAGTGATGAAATACCCTCGCAGATAATGAAGTTTCCATGACGCCCATTGATACAGCTCATTTAGATATTCAAGAAACTGGAATTTCAACCTGACACAAATGGCTTGGTGGAAGCTTGGACTCTTTGATTACTTCTAGTATTTTATATAATGTGGTCACTTTAACAACTAATCTCATAAATAATACATGTATTATGGTCTATGCGTTCCGTAATAAGTAAAAGCATCACAAAATTATTCTTTTCTCCTTCCTTATCAAATTAATTTAATTAAATTAACGGGATTATTTTTTGTGTTTTACCTTCCGATGTTTTAACACTGAGTAACGTTATTCGAACATTCTCCGTTCCTTCTAAAATTAAGTTTCTTTAAGTTAGAAGATTTAAGTAAATTTTATTTGTTTCACCATGTATGTTTTGAATATTTCTGCAAATCAATTCATGCAAGCGAGCTGTCCATTTAAGACGTCACTTTGAGGTAGCATTTCCATAATTTATACATAATCATGAATTTGTCGAAAGAACCCTCAAATTTATTGTTTGCTGGATTAAAAGTCGGAATTCGGAACAGAAATTATAGAGACTGGGTATAAATGGAAACTCATTAGGGATAGCTGCAGTTTTTAGACTTCAAACAAACATCTTAGTAAACAGGGATCCTAATTGATCTCCGATCTTCGTCATTTGTCAATATACACAGCTAATTGCATCCTTGAACAACCAACAGCAAAAGAATGAAACGAAGTAAAATAGACATAATTAAATCATGTTGAAATGAAACCTTGTCTCCCTGTTATTTTAGCGACCTGCTTGTTGGTTAACAAAAAACAAGTCACTGAAAAGCCTGTTGCCTAGCCATCATTCATTTCTCCAAGTCAGATCTTTGTCGCACGATTGTAAGGTCTACTGCGTTAACTTTATTATACTTAGCAACCATTTACTTCCGTTTTATTTTTCTATCAAGACACCAAACACCCTTGAGTTTGATCTTGAGTTGCTCCCATCTTTACGAAGGGATTGCACTTTGTGTTCAAAATACTTTGATTTTCGATAAGTAACCAGATTACTTACAGTGTATATAATGTTGCCAAATTCGTCTTTCTTGACAGGTAAAAAGACCTACACTTCCCCTATTGCATTAAAAAAACTGCTACCAAAAGATGTGACCTCTTTCTTTATGTACAGAGGATCATTAACCACACCAAGCTGTGACGAAGTGGTGGTCTGGGTAATCTTCAGGGACACAATTACAATCTCAGAGAAGCAGGTACATGTTAGATGTTTTTCAAAACTGCGGAATTAATTAATTATGTTATCCAGCCGTGTTATCTTTGTAACCGTAGCCATCTTGTCCTGCGGACAATAAGCATGCAGAGAATACTTCCAACTGTTATGCTTTGCTGATAAGCTCTCAGTTTAAACAAGATTTTAAAGGCTTAAAATTTAGAGTGTGGGCTGAAAACTTTGCTGACATGGTTTCAAGATGTTTTACCAATTGCCTTATCTGCAAATTCCACCTCACGCATCAACTTCCTCAGAAAAAGGAAGAGATTTCCGGGCATTCTTGTTAGTCCAACTGCTATATATTTTGTCTGTACGCGACACTCACAGTATCAATGTTCCTTTTTTAGCTATTGGCCTTCCGAAGATTAGAGCGTGGAAGAAGTTTGGACGGTCTAGAATCAGTTCTGCTAGCAGATAATTTTCGTCCAATCCAACCATTATATGGTAGAACCGTATACCGCAGCTTTGAGGTAAAAACTGCGGAGGTAAATGCTGGGCAAAGGCCTAATGTGTGCAAATACCTTCTTGCCAAAATCGTATTTATTGCTATTTGTCAAGTATTTTTGTATTTTGGAAGGATGTTGGTTAAGATGGTATTCAGCATTTGATGAGAAGATTTTCTAGATACATATAAATCAATTGAGAAATCTTTGTCTGCGACCAATGTCTTGACCTATTTTCCACGTGCTTTCCCTATCAAGCACATTATTCAATAATAAGCCACGTCATTTATATATAACTATCTTCTAGTTCCTGTGCAGTAGCCTGGTCAAACTAATGTGCAGGTTTATGCTCTCATGTAATGTTGTTCCAGTCTGATATTATTGCAAATTATTGTGAAGCGTCTTGAGGGCTAAACACATCGGGTGTGTTAAGTATTTTTCTTCCCAGAGGACCACTTTTGTTGAGGTGGCTTGCAAGATCCCTCAGAAAACAACGTGGGATAATTTTGTCTAATATGGCATTTAGATGTAATGTAAACAAAAGATATTTTATGACTGCCTAGAAAGGAGAGCACCAAGTTATTAGTGATAGTATATACTTCTACTATTATCGTCTTGAAAATTTGCGACATTGCGTTAAAATCATACTTAAAAGCTTTTTTCGTCTGACACTCTTCAGAGTATGAAACTTCAGAAAGGAAAGTATATGTATATGGAAACCTATTTAAACGAAACACGTAGCAGAACTATCCAATCCGTCGGGCCTA
>JANTCA010039561.1:0-19883 GCA_024741275.1 Chironex yamaguchii
GGTTAGTATTAAAAAGAAATTGAGGTTCGTTAAATTTGGGAATCCAAGAGGGAATGACAATAATAATAATAATAATAATAATAATAATAATAATAATACTATCAACTACTACTTCTACTACACCTACTACTACCTACTACTACCCACTACTACTACTGCTGCTACTACTACTGCTACTAGTACTATTACTACTGCTACTACTACTACTATTGCTACTGCTGCTGTTGCTACTGCTGCTGCTACTCCTACTAATACTACTATTACTACCTCTACTGCTGCTACTACTACTACTACTACTACTACTGCTGCTGCTGCTATTGCTGCTGTTGCTACTGCGGCTATTACTACTAATACTACTACTACTATCACTACTAGTACTACTTCTACTGCTGCTGCTACTGCTACTACTACTACTACTACTGCTGCTGCGTCTGCTATTGCTACTACTGCTGCTGCTGTTGCTACTGCTGCTGCTACTCCTACTAATACTACTAGTACTACCTCTACTGCTGCTACTACTACTACTACTACTACTACTACTACTACTGCTGCTGCGGCTACTACTACTACTACTACTACTATTACTTCAACCAAACCTTGGTTAACTTCCGTTAACCTTGCCCATCGCAATAACCGATCTTAAGCAATGCATATGATTATTTAGCATGTAGATTAAATTAAATCATGGACAATAAAATATTCAAAACTTGTGACCAAGCCACAAATGTAAATGAACGTCTACATATAAACAATAAATCGATCTTATCCTAAGCAAAGCAAATTCTGTTTAACTTGAGCTGTTAGCGGAGGAAAGTTAAGCGCAACTTAATAGTATCAACCAAGTTTCTGTTAAAGATTAGAATATGCAAGAGGTGACCAAAACGTTTTGAGTAGCCGTGGTTTGTGTTATACGCTCGCAAATGTGTTCTCATTTCATTCGAGCCTATCATGTATGACAATTGCCCTTTCTGACCCGGACTTTTTCAGCCTATATTAACACTACTGTATTTTAAGGCCTAGAGTTTCTTAACGTCTGAAAATTGCCAAATGGTGGTGGTTCTTGGTTGCATTCACGATCGAGTTTAAGCCTGGCGTGAAACTCGCGTGATGTTTTTGATACACTCACGCGAATCCTTCCTTTGAGTTAAATTCTTAAGTTTTTGAAATCTCATGACGTGTTCATTTTGTATTCAAACTATTGCACAAGGAGATGAGATATGAACACATCGAAAATGTAAATTCATTGTAAGTTTCTTATGATTTTGACGTAACTTAAAACCTGCTAATGTTGTGCACAGTAATGAATAGTAATTGCGGAAAATGGACGTATGAAAGCATGAGGGGCATTGAAACAAATGGACTTGAGCACATTACACCACTACCATAACCAAGCAGGAAATTAAAAGGAATCAATGACTTTAGACAGAATTCAAAGATGAATTTCTTTTGCAAGGAAGTGGGAGGTGGGGTGGGGGGCATGGCCTGCCTGCTTCCTTGTCGTTGGAGACCCTGTTCTAGCGCAGGGTAGGTTTGCTGTTGTGAGATCCCGGTTTCTAAACTTCAGTTTTCTTTATCAAAATTAACCACTTGCCGCAACTTCAAGGCTGCACTGATAGGAAGCTGCGTAATTGTGTCTCTGCTTGAATCGAGGTATATTGGTGTATTATAGAATTTGCTAAATTAGATTTATGAAAAGGGATTATTGTCAGTTCCATCTAACATTCTTTGTACCTTCTTATACGCGCTGTAATATCACCATTTATTAAGGTACCCTTAAAAGCAATTTTTATGCAAATTAAAGCTTAACTGCCTTTTAAGAGGATAAAATGTCCACAGGCGAAGTTTTGGACCATTAGACCTTAGTTATACGATAAATGAAATTTCATGGATGGATCGTTTTATTCTCGTGGAGGGTAATAAAGCGACGATTATCACGTTTCGTTTATTATACACTAGCTCTATGGAACTACGCTAGCAACACTACTGAGTGCCACATTCATTGCCAAATTCTGGCAATAACCAATGTTTAATTTCTGATATTTGCATAACCTATACACCGAAGGTTATTGCAAGTGAAAGCAAGAGTTGTTTCTTCCACAGTGTTCGTTTGTTTTTGTATTTCTTTCTTTCTCTCTCTCTCTCTCTCTCTCTGTCAGATGGCCCAGTCTTGGGCTGTTATGGCTTTCATGGTTTCATGGTGGCACACCAACGCTTCCGGTCTTCCTGCTAGATGTGATGCTCCTTCCAAGTTCTTTCCTGTCCATGCTATGATGTCATCACACGAGGATCCTGGTGGTCTGTCTCTGCCTCTTCTGCCCTCGACCATTCCTTGGATGATCAATTTTTCTAGACCTTGATGTTGGGTGGCATGGCCAAAGTAATTTAGCTTCCTGGAATTTATTTGGTTCCGAAGCATCAAGTCAGTCTGCAACTAGTTGTTCTTGTTATTGCGAAGCATCTCCTGGGCTCCATTCGATGGTCGCTGGTGGGGGAGCCCAGCTTCGAATAGTGTGAAGACTATTTGAATCACACCGCTCCAAGACTGCTGTTTATAGCAACAACATTCAGAGAATGCTTGCATGTTCGCGGTCTTATCTGGAGCTGTTAGGAAAAGGAACCCGCTTTTCTTCTTCCTGATGTGTTGTTTTGCCGGCTTTTAGTCGGAGTCGTTGCCTGGGGGTCGACACGAGGTGCCAGCACTGCAGGAGCGACGGTCCCAGGTCCTCCGTCTGCAACTGGTTTAGCACCCTGGCATTCGTTGGTTTGTCTAGAGGGAATTTGATGTCACCAGGGAGAGTATTTACTGAAAAGAGTATATTTCTTAACCTGGCAATTATAATGGTAGTTGAATACCCAATGCGAAATATGGACGAGGAAAATTATTTTGCTGAGATCTGCCTACACACAATGGGAACTATAATAGAACCCCACGAGTCAGAGACAAATTCGGCATGCGTTGATGTAAAGTAAATGTATTTCAGTGGTGTCGTTTTGCTACAACTGACCCTTCTTTGTTCCATCATTTGTATATTTCAACAGCTTGTGTCCAATACAATTGTTGGGTCAAAGATCTTGATATTCTTTTGAATACCGCAAATTGTTGAATCCCTGGAGGCTTATTCATTTTTGATATTTTTGGATGGGGGCTTATTCCAGGTAGGGGCTTCTTCGAGGGGGGGCTTATAAAATTATCTGAAACATGCCACATAAGACAGCCCATTTTCAAATTTTCTTTTGTTTTTGTCATAATGAAAAAGAACATAAGAATATAATCCAAATGTGAAAGTTAGTCTGTAATGTCAATTTCCTCATCTTCCGCGCCTCGTCTAGGATCAGGAGTTCTTTCGTGACCATTTAATCAATAATTACCAAATGTATGCATTTATTGTGATAACAAAATAAAACGCCAAAGAAAACCTCACATGGTTGAAATCAACAAATTAGCAGTGGGGGCTTATTTAAGAGGGAGGGCTTATTAACAATTTGTAGTTGTAGGGTGGGGGCTTATTCGAGGGAGGCAATGCGAGGTAACTCTCGGTCGTTGTCACGTGATCCTTGCATCATCAAAAGCAGTCAGAAATCACTTTCTTGCACGAAAATCCTTCATGTTGAACACAGCTTAGATTAGCACTAACTAAGCAAGCAAGCGACGGTACAACTTACCGCATAGGTTCAATCTATAACCAACCGTCCTGTGCGGTATTTTGTACTGTCAACCGCTTTATAAGCATGGTAAATTACCAGTTTGGTACTTTCTTGATTACATATTTTATAGGAGTCTTCGCTCTATTTTTCTGGCAAGGAACATGGACAGTGTTTGATCTGTTTAAACCTTATATAGAGCGACCGTATTTGTATGTTATGCTCTATGCAATAAGTACTTACATTCTTTTGCTTTTTGCCGTTTTTGCTAACGTGCTCTGTAGATCGTCAAAAGTTAGTAGGGAAATAGGGGACTGTTGGATCTTGGACTTAGTTATTTGCCGTGCCTTGGACTATTGTCATAGCGAGAAAGGTCAGTCATCGATTCATGGCAGCAGTGTTCAAGAGGAGATTCGGCCATTGGAAACAAATATACAAAGATGCAAAATAAAGTCATCAGTGCGAATGCTTTTTACAACGCTTTGGTTTAAATGTTTGTTATACGTGTTTGAAATTGCTCAAGTTGCAAGCTGGCATGGTCCGTGGAGTTTACTTGATATTTACGTTAAAGAGAAATTCAATCCATGGATAGTATGCTGTGGGTTCCATCTTACTGCTTATGTTCTCTTGACTATAATGAAGGGACCTTCCTTAGTGGTATTAACTCCATTTCATTCAACATTCACTAAAGATAGAGAGGTGAACTTCTTTTTTGTTTTGACAGGCTTCGAATCATTGCCCTCAAATACTTGGTACTTCCATGGTCGATGTTTACAAAAAGTGATAATATTTGGCAATCTGGTCTTTATATTCTGGTACAGCACATGGGGTCTGTTTGATCTTATATTGCATGAAATGTTTGCTGAAGGCATATTATCTATACCAGTTGTACTTTTACCGTTTGTTGCTCTGTTCAGTTTTATTCCAAGCTTTTTTGTGGTTGCTAAGGAAGCTGAGGAAGCCAAGCATTATTTATTGTGTACACTCCTCAATTATATTCAAGGATTGTGTAATGCTGTGTTCTGGATATTTTGCTGGTCATTCTCTGCACGTATTGTGCCAAATGGTAAGTATTCTGCATCCTACGTTGTTGAAATTATCTTAGCTGTCATCCGTCATCATTAGCACCGTAAACTTCAACTACTTCTACACTCTTCACAACCATCTTCAAACAAATATCTCTTATTTTGTCTCCTGGAAAGTTGGCTATCACTCTTCTGATCCTGTACACTTACCAATTCCACTACCACCCGAATGCAAGCATCAACAATATCGGTCTTCACCTCAACAATACCCGAATATCCCAGGTTTGACTTTTGACACTCACTTCATCTTTTCCATCTATCTTGCATCAACCAACACGAAAGCCTCTCAGAGAAACAACTGCCTCAAATCCTTAAAGTGGTGCTAACTGGGGCAAGGACAAGGAATCCACCATCACAACGTTGAAAGCCTTGTATGTAGCACCCATTTGTGCCCCTAAGTGTCCAAAGCCAATATGGAAAAACTCCAGTAAACGCAGTACTGACCTCAGGATTGCAACTGGATGCCACAAAATGTCCTCCAACCCTGTTCTCTGACTAAAAGCAGAAATCCTTCCCATCCAAGAGCACACAGACCTCCTTGCCCCCAGTATCTGGCTGCAGCAATGTGGCCAGGTTACCCATCCTACTACTGTGCCATTCCTCAGCCTGAATCCAGAAGATGATGGCCACACTCTATTCCTTGTATCACAGGATAGTTTATAAAAACTTTCACCCGGACTCAAAAGAAAGTCAAAATAGATCCAAGCATTGTGTACGTTGTGGACCAAATTCCACTTTGACAATACCCCCCCCCCCCCCTAAAAAAATATTACCCAGCAGAAAAACTCAACAGAAAGGCCAGAGCAACCTAGCCAAACTCTGCTTCAGCTTAATCAGACTAACAAACTCTTTCCTTTCACCAAACAGTGCACAGTCGATGTCCAACATGCTGTGGGTTGCCTCTTGACATCCCACATATTTTAAATGGCCCTCAAGATCCAACACAGCTCCATGGTTGCAGTCTGTCAACCGCCTATGGGAAAGCCCATGAAAAGTGACACAGAACGACATAAGTAGTCCATCTCTCTTATTTGTATCTTGTCACATCACAACATTAAACCATCCCCTGTTCTCCTCGCATCAACACTATCATAACACTTCTCTTGGGCCCACTGTGTCATCAAGGTAATTCGATTATCCTACAATGTCAAAACTCTTTCTGTCACTGTCAACCATTGTAATGTCTCTGATTTGTTGTTGAAGTTTCCTTTCATTACTCTTAGTATTCATTACTATTAACTCGAAATCCTTATTTCTAAAGCACTGTTTAAGCTTCTTACTTGCCTGTTAGGCTCTGTGAAGTGATTCTCTAATGGAGGCTACAGCACAAATATAGAATATTTTCTGGGCATTCAGATTTAATTCCCCTTGATAATGCATCTTTTAAGAGTATCATCAACAGCAACGAGTGTAAAACTGAACCCTGATGCTAACTCTGCCGTCTGTGCTTCAAATCAGATCTGTGCCTCCAATTGTCGTGATGCCAATGCACAGGGGTTGCTTAGTTCAGCTCAGTGGAGTACAAACTATCCTGCTCACTATCATATGTCGGCTTTGAACAGCTTATTTCAGGAAATTGTATTTGCTGGTGACATGCAAAAGTGCAAAAAAGCAGTCCTAAACTGAGGAGTCAAGTCGTTGCTGGTGACTAGTCTGGAAGCCAATAGAATATGTACTCTAGAAGTAGTTCTTTATCACCAATATTACTGTTAGCATCATAAGCATCACTGTAATTGGTAGCACCATCTTCATCATCATTTTCATCATTTTGTCTGAATCATTACTATTGTTTCCATATTGTAATTTACTAAAAGTGTACTGAAACCTGAAACAGTCTTTTCAAAAGCTTGTATCTCTTTCCTGCATTATAGATGTTAGGTAATTCTAATTTTGTGTTTTTGCAATTTTTGCATGAAATACGCAGGTCTTGATGAACAATACATTTTCTTTTGTTTTTACAGGTTTCCATGCACTAGGAGCACTTTTGTCACACTTCTTATCATTTCTTATTTGTGCATTTTTCGGAGTTGCCATAAATTTTGGGATCTAGTCCATTGCAAAAATGATGTGTACTTTTACATTGGTGAAACTACTGATTGAGATTGATTTCAATTACCCTTACTAGCATTTGTTCAGGTTCTCAATTTATCCTGATTTGGGCTGGGAGCAGGATTCATTCAATCCCACTTAGGATTGGACTTGTACTGGACATATATTAGATCTTTTGCATTATGATTGTCCTTTGAGAAGTAAATATTTTTATCTGACTATAGCATGTACATAAGGTTATATAGGATTGCACAATCTGCATATGAAGGTACCCCAGGGCATTAACTAAGCACTTCCTTGCCATCTTCCACTGTCTTTTTAATTCCTTGCATCAATGTAAATCATAAGAAACAACCGAAACAACCATTTAAAACAACCTGTCACATGATGAAATATTGAGCTAAATCTCCCTAGTTAAGAAATTGTACAATGGGAGTACTCTGTTGTCACATTCCACAATTGCATAATGTGTGAATTTATATAATTGCCCCGTGAAGTGAGACCCTTGAATTCTGTGCACCCACATTGTTGTGGCTGCTGCATCCAGTAGGTTTGAAGCATAAAAATTTTTGTCCATACTTTTCACGTGATGAAAATATGATATTTTCATTTGGCTGCTCCCCTGCTACTAATAAAACATTGTTTTGCCTCTTTTGGAAGCCTGGCAACTGTAAATCACGATTGGGCTCAGGATATGTTAATTCCAGCCGTGATCAGGATAAAGAGTTGGATCACGAATGAATGCTAGTCTTAGCAGTTAATCAAATATCTGATAGAACTCAATGCAAACCATTGTTGAATTATAAACGTATGTGCCATGACATAGATAATCAAGATTCACAAAGGATAACCTTTTTTATTTCTTTGGAATAAAAGACTGTTGATTTCATCTTCATTATCCCATGTCAACTTGCAGTCATAGGTAGTGCTCTACTTTAGTGTTTTTTAAAACTGAAACATCTCTGCACCTTGATGAGGAGTAGCAAAAATGATGTAAATGTTCTCAAATCATGATGTTTCTGTTACAAATTTTGGAACAATAAGGGTGCTACAATTCCGTTCAAGATTGAAGTACAATTGCTCACGTCTATAAGCACATCTACATTTTCCATGATTTTGGGACAAGTGCATTACTAAGTTTAAAGAAATTGACTATGGGAATATGAAATCTCATAATATATCCAGAAAATGCATGCTTAAAATAGACATGTAATTGGATGAGTTAAAACAAGGTTACCAAATGTAGATTCAGAGTAATATGATAATGGATCAGTCACTTGTACTCTGTTGGACTACTTATTGCTGAAGGATGGTAAATAGATAGGTGTCAACAACCTTGATAAATGTCAGCACAATCCACTTTCTGCAAAGAATGTTAAACTGGTTATACTTGTGGAAGCATAGGATTTTGGTGCTTGAACCAAGGACAGTAACGTCTGATCCTTTAATAGTTGCATTTAGATGAAATTCCATTGTTTATATTGCCTTATTCTTGTTTTTCATTGTAAGTTTACATTTTACTCAATTAGTTTTTGTCGTCAAATTTTACTCAATTCTATTTACATTTCAATGTATGAAGGTAATTCCAAATGTGTTCACATTTGTCATACAAACCTATCATTTATCAGATAACTGGATTGATAGATTTGAATTATTATTAGTTTTACGTCAGTTCACCATTAAACGTTTCAAAAAATTTATGTTCATATCAACTGACCTGAGCTTGCATCAATTAGAAAGAACTGGAGTAAGCAGAAAGTGTGTTGTATTTATGCACCAGTTGTTTGAGTCAAGAAGTTTAAATATTTAATGTGTTATGTATAGGTCTGTTGATAAATATCTGAGATGAGTGTTCACTGTTCAGGCAGGGGCATTCCATGAAAAATATCAACCAACATGCTTGTTTTAAAAAGGGAGAATTAGGTTATATTTTCTGATTAGAACTGATCTGATATCATTTAAGTTTGTAAAATCAATTTTTTTTTTTGATCGACCAATTTGGTAATCCATATTAGCGTATTATCTCAAGTGGATATATGAGCACTCTATATTAGCATTAATAGTATATCTTACCAAAGTTGGATTACCATATTAAATTGATGTTCATAAAAAGTTTCTGTTTATCATATACTTCACAACTTGTTCAATTCTAATTTTTGATATAATGATATTGATTTAAAATCAATATCACACACTTATGTAAACTAAAGCAAAACACTCAGTAGTGCTGAGAAAGTGAGAAGATATCATTCTAAAAAAGTAATGATTTGGCTTATAAACAATATGAAAGTAAAAGAATTGAGAAGATCAGAAAAATGAGAGTCAAAAAGGTGACAGATGAAGAAAAAACAGAATGTAGAAGGAGAGCCACAGAAACGAAAAGAAAAAGGAGCAAGAACATGCAGAATGTCACACACGTAACTTTAATGTCACACACGTAATTTTACCATTTTGGTCTCTGCACAAGATAGGTCAACTGTGTTGGAATTATTTCAATACCCATTAAAAGGCCTTCCCCTTAGGTATCTAATATTGCCTCCTCCTTTCCATATAGATAGCTTACTTTTCAGGAATTGGGAATTAAGTGTGATGTAGTAGAAAAGTTTGTCCACTGGATGTCACACACTAGGCTTGTCTGACCTAACAATTGTTCAAACTAATTTTATAATATAAATTGTCTTACAAACTAATAGGTCTTCCTTAATTTTGTTAAGGTTCCTGTAAGTTTAAGAAAACAGTTTAAGAAAAAAGAAAAACGTTTTTCATATTTTCTCTCAATGTCACGCACGTAACCATGTAATGCTTCGGCAGTATTACAGCAACAAATTATAAGATGTGAATTCAAGCTTATAGTTGGGTTCATTTGAAAATTTTGTATCGTTGTTAGTATTGTTTGCTCATTCTGGTTTTATTTGTCATTTTGATATTGTCTTGGTTTGTCACTGCCAGCTCGTTCAGCTCATCATAAGCCCTTTCTGGCTTCTGTTTGTTTGTTTGATGTCATTCAAGGTTATTTTGTAGTTTTTAAACGTAGCCAGATACATGCCTTGTTGAATGTGTGCAATAATGCAATTCATGCTTATCATGTCACCCATTAGTATAGCTGTTTTCATATAGTGACTTATAACATTGAGCTCGTAAACTTCATACAAAGTTTTTATTACAATGTTTAACAATGATGATTGTTATCTTTCATGCATTATGCCTGGCACACATAAATCTGGCCGTAGATAGGTATTTCCTGTTGTTGCTGACAGAACGTAACTTATAGTTTATTAGATACACTTTGTCAAATATTGAGAGAAATATCTCATTTTCACTATACTTCTGCATTTGTTATATATCACATATGTCCTTAATTGCAGTGGCATTTAGCTGTTAGAGTATTAGATTTTGTTTGACATTAGACTACTTGTGGCATGTTTCGTCTTGCAGGTTAGACTACAGAAGTGTTTGCAAATTTCATAGACACTTAGAACAGTTTTTCAAATTTTTATTTATTTGTTCCCTTTGTATTTTTTATATTACCCTTGAAGGACATGTGCTCATGACAAATGTATTGTACAGAGAGCTCTGACAGGCCTCTATGGAGTGGCTTGATCTTTGCAAAGTAAAGCCCTTAGCCTTAGCTTAATCCAAGCAAGGTAACCATGATCTTTCCTGTCATTGAGGCCATATGTCATGATTTCTTATGCCAAAAATACAGATTATGCTTCTCTCTGTATATTTATAATGCCATGTCTATATGTCTGTATGAACCACAATCCTAACTTCTTAAGTCTTTAAATGCCTGTTTTAAGTACTTAATTATCCATGCCTTTACAAACTTTGATATGTATATCTTGCATTAGTCTGCAATGAAATGTTGCTTCTTACAAATTGAGCTTATACAATAATCGCCTTGTCCATGTAAAGATTTTAAATGTTATCTAGAACAATTGTCAAATGGTAATAGCTATTTTCAGAAGGTCGATGCCTGTTATAGGTATATGTGGTAACTGATGCAATGATATATTACTCCTGACAGTTGGTAGTTATTAGACATTTTATTGAATGTGTCAGTTTCTGATAGCTGTATTATACAATAATGTGTATTGCATTTGATACCTATTGTACAAGTGTTATGCTTGCTGTAAAGTTATCTTGTACTAGAACACGTCAAATATGTGAGGTATAGGCCTAATGCAGTTTTGTTATTTGCATTAACTTCATAGACGCTTGCACATTGGTCTCACTACAATTCAACCATCAGACTTCAGGATTAGGATTGTTTGTTTTGTCCAAAGCTAAAAGTAGGGCTGTTTGATTTACGACTGTATTGGTATGACCTAAAAGCACTATTTTTAAAAGAAAGGAAGCTTTCTTAATAACCTAGCATTGACCAAAGATAGCCAACTGACATGACTGAAAAATTTGAGTTCTTTGAGCCAGTATTTTAATGGAAAAATACTCCTGTTTCTTTCAAGTTTCCAATTATGTTCTTAAAGCTGGGTAATAATAGAGTAGAAATTTGGATTGAGGAAGAGGTTTTTTTGTTGAAGTTGCCGTAGCACAGATAATGAAAGGCTGTCATGCATGAAAATGTATTTGAAAACGTTTGAAAATCAATACTTGAAGTGATACAATTGAAGTAATACCATTGATAATTATCCATGAAATGTATGTAAAAGAACAAAGAATATCTGTGCGCATAAAGAAATTGGACATAGGCAAATGTCCAAGAATAAATCTCTGGTTTTTGAAAAGGAAAAGAAAATAACTGTTGCATCATCATATGTTAACAATTACACAGCAATGGACTGAAAGCTCCTTGCTGTTACCCAACTGACAAAATTTTGATTTTAGCCTTAAAGGACAAACAAACAGTTTAGGAAAGCTTAATTTTTATGTAAATTTCTTGTGTTGCATTTGAATTGAGTTTTTCAAATTGACAAAAAAATTTGGTGACAGCTGAAAGTCAATTCAAATGGCTGAAAATTATCAGTTGAAGAGATGTGAGTTATGGAGAGTCTTCTGTGTAGCAGCAATTTTAGTTATTTTTAGTATTCATAAGACATAATTACACTTTATGCTTGCCATCGTTATTTGCCATTGTGCTGTATTGTATTACTAATTAACGTTTTTTCAATAAGACACAAAGCAGTCTATTCACTTATCTCACAAATAAAATTATAATACACAATAATTTTAATAATGCACTTTCACTTATTATGTTTCGTGTATTTCATAGGGCCTATCTACGCGAGAGCTCAAAACATGACTCACCTGGTTGCATGATTTAATTATCAAATTAATAGGTCTCCGGCTTGGAATGTTCCAAATTTATAGCAGCATGGTACCACAACTGCTCTCATCCCATCAACTCATGGTGTAAGTAAAATTACAAGCTGTAGTCACACTATTTCATTCTGTTCAACAAATGTCACTCAGTATTTTACATGTATTTTTAGGAAGTTTTAATTTATGATGACAGCAAGGGTAAGTGCAGCAATAGAAATATGTACATTGAGCACCTCATGGATGTGCTCGATTTGGTAAGGCAACTGTCGTGATAGTTTCAGAGAATCATGCTCATTACAAGCTGCAAAAAAATGACTTCTACACATATACAGGTGCCTGTTGTAGTTGACAGTTGACCTAATCCCCACAAGAATTTTAAAAGGTGTTTTTGCTCTCGTTTAGATGGCTCAAATTTTTTTCTAAACAGCTATAGAATGTATAAATCATGTGAGTGTAAACACATTAGTTTTATGCAGTCTTAAACTGTAAATTTCATTATTGGATTGATATATACCTATCAATATCGTTGAATTACAGATTAATATTCATTAAAGAATATTACTGATGGAGACGTGTAGGGTTGGTTGTCCATGTTGATTAACAAATAAAAGATAGAATTTACTTCAACAAATTGACCATTAGTATTTTCTTTATTCTCCAAGTGCTTAAAGGTCACCAATTTTGTATTTGAAATCTATATAGTATAACTGTATTAGGAGAAGTAATTTGGAAGGAGAATCGAAATGGAGAAATCAATAATGTTGACTAAAATGCTAAACTGGAGTTTGTGGATACAAGTCATGTTTCGACTTTGGTGGCAATCCTGGTATTTACAAACCTTTCTCTCGAAATCGTATGATTTAGACTTTTCATCCGGAACGCAAGTTAAATTTCAATTCGAATTATAGGATACTAGTGATGCGGGAAAGCCTCACTTCACATTCCCACTTCAGCAGCGTTTAGTTAAGATAACTCCGCCATTGCCTGGTCCCAAGTCCAGGATGAGAAAGGAGGAGGGTGTAGGGTGGAAAAGGTGAAAGGTCCTATAAACCAAGTTGCAACCGAAATATCTTTTGGGCCTCAAAAATGTCCTTAAAACGTCCTTGGCTAGGCAGTGTTTCTATCCGCATAGAAACACATATTAAAAGGGCTGTAGTTAAGTGTTTCTCTGCTGTCAGAAAAAAAGTTAGTAATATATGAATTTTTGTGCCGATGTGAAGCCCGGTGTATAGGTCGCACTTGTTCAAAGATTGGGTGACAGGATCAAACAACATGTTCCAGCCACTATACGCCAAGCATCAATTCCTCTTAGAGAACAGCCATCTTGTGCTTGCAAAGCGAAAATGACTGTCAAAACATGCGATTCTGCCATAGGCCAACATTTACTAGCGAATTCAGAATGCGCCAAAATGTATAAGGACGAGAATTTTATTGGAAGAGTCCAAGTGAAAAAACGAACAAGAATTTTCGGATAATTGGCACAGCAAGATTGTCATTTTATCTAAGTGTATTGGAGTCTATAGGGGATTTTATAAATAAAGTTTCTTTAACCGGACTAGTTCTTTGCAACAAGCCATAGTAAAAGTCCAAAAAGCACACGGAAGAAAAGCTTGAAAGTATTTCTTCTATGGACAACTTATTGGCTTTATACAATAGGCCCAATGACTTTGTCCCTTTGATGTATCGAAATATTTGTTTAACTGCAGACCAGTGAGCTGGGGTTGGTTGGTTGGTTATTAAACTGTGACATCTTACTAACAGCATAGCTAATGTCTGATCTTGTAGCATTGGCCAAGTACAATAAAGTTCCAATGGCAGATTGGTAAAACTTTGAGTCAAAAGGTTTATCTCCACCAGTAATTTTTTTCAATTAAATGGCAGTATCCATAGGCGTTGAAATTGGATTGCAATCCTCCATCGTATATCGTTCCAAAATTTTGTCAGCATAAACCTCCTGACCAATCCATACTGAATTATATGTTTGAACAACTTTGACACCCAAGAGATAGTGTAACTGGCCCATGTCACGTACTTCCCAATTGAGGCTGAAACTTATCAACTCATTTATCCAAAGTTGAATCATTCTTTGAGGCCAGTATAATATCATCGACATAAACAGCAAGGAAGACGAGGTCACTTTTTAATTTTCCGATGTATAAACATGGCTCTGAATAAACTGAATTTCATGCAAATATTGATCTAATATAATATTCCAACACTTTGATGCCTGTTTTAGTCCATATATTGCTTTCTTCAGCTTCCAGACTACATTCTCTTTCCCTGGTTCTGAACTCTCTTTGGGCAACCTCATGTGAAGTTCTTCATTCAATGGGTCATTCAGAAATGCAGTTTTTACATCCAGTTGACGTAGTTTCATTCCATACTTAATTGCCATACTAAGTAGCATTCTCAATGAATCCCATCGAATTACAGGTGAAAATGTCACATTGTAATCTTCTCCATATTTCTGAGCTACCAGTCAAGCTTTAAAGGTTTCAATCTCACCATACTCATCTTTCTTGATTTTTAATACAAGTTTACTGACTGCCAAGTGCAGTTTTTCCAGATGGTAAGACTGTTTCTTTATACACATGGTCAGTCATCGATTGTAACTCAGAGGCTAATGCATTCAACCATTTATATTTGTGTGGTGATCTCAAAGCCTTATTCCAAGTTGTAGGTTCATCTGTACAATCATGTGGGTTAATTGTTTCAGCCAGCATTGACCAATCTTCGTCTCCATATCTTTTGGTGGTACACCTGCATTTGATCTTGTGGTTGCATGTATCAAAACTGAAGCTTCATTTAAATCATCATCAGGTTACTCATCACATCGAGCTTCCTCAGTTACTTATTCTTTTCCTTCACAATCGTGGCTTTCAATTTGGATCTGATCTTTTTCAAAATCGCCAACTGAAGTTTCATCAAATATGACATTTCTATTTACAACCAATCCACGTCTTTGCAGGCTCCATAAACAATGAGCCTTTGCATGTGTATCATAACCCAACAATATACACTTCTCTACTTTACTATCAAGCTTGCTGCGATGCAATTTTGGAATATGGGCGTATGAAACTGTGGCAAAAATTCTAAGGTGCTGTACAGATGGCTTCTTGCCCCACCAGGCTTCATATGGTGTTGTACCATTAAGGGATGTCGTGGGGCTTCAATTTCGCACGTAAACTGCATTTGCAACTGTCTCTGCCCAAAAACCTTTAGGTACATTTGCAGCACACAGCATAGAGCGAGCCGTTTCCAGGAGAGTTCTATTTAGTCGTTCTGCAACACCATTTTGTGAAGGACTATCTGCAGTTGAATATTGGTGTACAATGCCATTCTCTTTCAAAAGTGATTTGAATTCGCCTGACAAATATTCACCTCCTTGGGCAGACCTGAAGCACTTAAGCTTCTTTCCTGTGCTACGTTCCAACGTACCGATCAGTTCTTTGAACTTTCTGAATACATCAGACTTTTGTTTAATAATTCGGTCCCATGCAAAACGTGTATAGTCATCTGTAAACGTTACCATATATTCGTTGCTACCAATAGATGCAGGTGTAAATGATCCACAAACTCCAGAATGAACTAACTCAAGAATATCACTTGTCGTG
This sequence comes from Chironex yamaguchii, assembly GCA_024741275.1. NCBI lineage: Eukaryota > Metazoa > Cnidaria > Cubozoa > Chirodropida > Chirodropidae > Chironex > Chironex yamaguchii. The sequence continues at coordinate 15,671 of JANTCA010039561.1, forward strand.
GAATCTGAGTGTTTTGGAAATGGCAGAACATGTGCCTGCAGCAGAAGCTTCACAGAACATTAATTTCTTACTTCCATGACACTTCATTCCATCTGCATAACTTTCATTCATGACTTTTAGTAGATCATCCTCATTCAAATGACCTAATCGATGATGCCATACATCAATGGGATCAATAAATGATGCATCTGCTGGTCTGGAATTTTGTGCATGTGGTGACAAAATTTGGCTTTGAGTTTGAGTTTGGCTTCTGATGTTCTTGTTTCTCTAACATTCGTCTCGTTTTCTCTGACCATTCATTAACATCAGAATTGTCTTGGACACCAACAAACATTAAAGAGTCACAGATAGTGTTCTTATTGACAACCATGTCTATTTCGCTGATTATCTGAAATTTTGTGTGAGGTCATAGCTATTTCGATGTTTTTGGGATTTGCTTCGTATTCAATCATGTCCCTTCTCTTCTCATCCAAATATATCTTATCTCCTTCTGTTGTTGGATAACCTTCAATTGAAGCATCGACCACTGTAATATTGGAATCACAACACATCAATTTATGGTATGAGATTAGACTTTGCTGAGGTGCTTCGGTTGTACACTGCACCTCCTTTGTCATATGTTGCCTAATACAATCCAATAAAAATATATCATTATACTTTGTACCCATGGCTAATAGGTGATTATTTTCATCGTAAATGCAAGCTTTTCTTTCGCAAATGTAACAATCCGGCCATGTTCTGTAGTATTGGGTACTGAGAACAAAGTCGTGTGTAGGTTAGGTACATACAGACAATTGCATAAGTCAACAATCTGACTAGAGTCATCATCAAAGGAACAATTAAGTTCAACAGTTCCTATTTCAACAGCATGAGCTTCATGGCCATCTCCAAGCATGACAGTCTCATGTGGATTCAACTGTTCATACTTCACAATAGCATTCGGATAAGGACACATGGATTTTGTTGCCCTCGAGTCCATAATAACCTGAATCTCATTCTTTCTCAGGTAGTCACAAATATCTTATGTGCCACTGCAGCAGTCAAATGATCCTCTGAATCATTCTGATGCTTGTTACGTTTATTAGGGGAGGGACAAACTTTGCTAATATAACCTATCCCACCACAGTTATAACATTTAGGTCGTTTTAACCTAGTATTTCCATTTGTGCTTGATTTATGAGAAGTCCAACGACCTCTTCCTTGACCTCTGAAACCTCGACCACGCCCTCTACCCCTAAAATTCGTCCTACTACTATCAACTGTAAATGCAGGTGGCAAGGCTTTGGAATAGTCAAGTTTGAAAATTCTAAGATTTTCGCACAACTGATTCATAGTCAATTGACTCTTCTTCATCATTGCAGTGCGAGACTGCTCTAAAGAGTCATAAAAAGGAGGTAGTCGAGCTAAAGTCTGAGTGCATTGTTTATGCTGACTCACCTCTTCATCACAAGATGCAAGTTTATGATAAAGCTGCATTCGTCTTTTGATCCAAATAACTTGATCATCACCTTCTTTTAATCCCACATCAAACAACTCTTTCTCAATATGCACAGCATTCTCTAATGACTTTGAATCAAAATGATCTGTTAAGATAGTCCAAACTTCAAAAGGATCATCTGGACGTTTTGGAAGTGAATAACTTTTCTCGTGGGAAATTGCAGGGATCATTATAAACAAAGCCTTGTCCTTCCTGGCTTCATAAGCTAGCAAATTTCTTCACAGTTGTCTTCTCCTTCGTTGGGGCCTGATTAAGTTCCCTCATTGACTCCTTTTCTTTTCTCAAAATACAAATCATTGCCTTGCTCCATGATTTCCAATTGTCCTCTGTCAATCTATCGATCCAATATTTTGTTGTCTCTGACGTATTTATAAACGTCTGCTAATAATCGACAATATAGTGTGTCTCAAGGATAATCCACAACTCTGGGCCCATAACCTGTACAAAATCAGCTCTAAATTACTGTCCAAGAGTTTACACATTGGACTACATACCTGAGAAGATAATATCCATAAAATGTATTGTTGATCATCACAAATCCAGGATAAAGTAAATTAACAGATACAAACACAACTCTATCAGTACTTCTGTGTTCGATACTAAAAAACAACAGTCCAGAATCAATAATGTAATTATCACATTATCTAAACAATAACCAGAAAAGTGTGGAAAGTTCAAATTACTTCAAAGGACAATTCATATAAATTTCATTATTACGTTCTCACTAATTTTCGTAATTTCCATTCTTCATTGAACTCTGATGTTGCATGTCTCATTATTGCCTCGTGACAATCTTCTTCCAGAAACTTGAACTTATCAATCCTTCTGGATGACGTCTACCCCCGCTTCACCTCACCTTGGCTATTGAAACATATTGCATTTGTCTTGGAGTTGTTAGGTGTTAGACAAACATGTGTCTTTGTTGGTCGTTATCCATCATCATTAGCACCATAAACTCCAACTACCTCAACACTCAACCATCTTCAAACCAATATGCCTTATTTTGTCTCCTGAAAAGTTGACTATCACTCTTCTGATCCCTGACACTGAGTTGTTAGGTGTTAGTCGACATCCAAGGATTTCTTAGCTTGCGATTATACTCAAGTCTTCCCTGTTGTTTGTTAACATTGTCATATCATTTGCATACCTTATAATCAAAATAGATCATACTCTGTGACAGATCTAGGTTCAACCATCATCCATTTGTCTACCTGGCTCTTAATTCTTTATTGTTACTTAATTTGTAATTAAAGTAACATTTTTACATTTCGGGAGCAGTTCACATCATACTCTCAGCATCATATTCTCGGACCTTACGTCGAAGAAAATTGAATACAAATGGACTTTCCATTAAGAAGTCAAACATATTAATCAAATCATATTGTTGATTAGGTTTCTATTCGCAAGGCGAAGTGATACGTGTGGAATATAATAACTTGTTACTTTAGAGGGACAGGCTTTGTTTTATCAAAGGTACCTCGTTCCATAATCAAATTCAAAGTTCCTTCCCACACCATTCGGTGTATTAGGGCAGCGCCTATCTCCGTTTCATTAGCCTTTGGGCCACACAGCTGTGCAATTACAGTGAATGTTACAGTAGGGGGCTGGCCTACTGGTAGCACTGTGTGTTTAACTTCCATAATCTATCCCGTCAGTGCTGAGTGCTAAGCAGGAATGTATTATGCACAATTTTTAAAGTCTTTGGTATGACCCGGTCGTGGATTCGACCCCACAACCTCCCGCATGGAAAGCAAGCACTTTACCATTAAGCCACTGCTGTGTTCTATAATGGTGTTGCAAATATTAGAAACCAATCTTGCTTTCGTGACCAAAGCAAATCATTGCAACAGAGGGAGCAGTGTTTTGAAACATTTTAAATGTAAAGTCTGATTGTGTACCTAATGATCAAGATACCGTGCCTTAAACAGCAAAGCAGAGAGATTTGATATGAACACAGTTTCCCAGCTTGATCACGCCTACTCCAGAATTCAATTACGCCATTTAAGGACTTGAGGACGTATTTAGAACTTGTGATTCTTTGCTGCTACATCGAACATCGAAGATTGAATACTCTTAAGTTCTAAATAGACGGGTGAGGTTGGAATAGTAGAGGGATGGGTGGAAATTTCCTAAATCCACAATAAACGGGGAATTGGAATTAACGGAGTCGGTGGAAAATTTTGCTAATTATAAAAAACGGGGTGGGTGGATTGCAATTCTTTAAGCTGGAAGAGTTAGGGTTTTTTCAAACAGGACATAGTGTATTTTCAACAAAACAATATGATGAAATTTTCAGTTCTTAATTAGTATGGTTTTCACTTTTGTATGCTATTTTCGATGGTAAGAGGGGCTTCGTTGCATGCACTTTGCAGTTTCTTTAGAAAACGAATGGGCTAAATTATTTAATCTTCTTCAAAAAACTTTGCATATTTTATTGACGGAATCTTCATCGCTTAAACTAGATAAAGACTCAGTATTATGAACTATCATTGGTTGTGGTTCAAAAGAACATCACCGTGTTTAATGCGGGATCCACTGCTTTATCGGCATCACTGGCATCGCTTTCAGCTCACGCATCTATATCTAAATCTTAATCAATGCTTGCTTCCTCCTCAATGAAATCCAATAGTTCAACCCTTTCGATATTCTTTCTACGTGGAATTAACCACTTCTTTTAAGGTCGCTAACACTTCTTACTTCACCAGCTCGTCTCTA
>JANTCA010039572.1:0-19882 GCA_024741275.1 Chironex yamaguchii
AGTACCGGTGTTGTCCAAAAGTTTAGTAAGTTTCCGACCATCTTGGCCTATGTAATGCCTTAACAAATTGTATTTCTTGGGCCTCAGTGGTTACTTTCTTGGCTAATACCATGGCCTCGAAGCCTTCGAGCCAATCTTCCCATTTTGTGGCAACAGTAGGATCATCAACAATCATAAACGGCACATAGACCGGTAACTGCATAGCCATTTTCTTTAAATCTTTTAAAGCGGACGTACTTGAAACCAGGAAACAAAACTTATTCAAACTCGCCCAGAACACCTTCGTATTGAAATCGGTGTCCAAACTTGAAGTTACTGATAAATTGGAGTGGCAAGGCAGTGCAAATGTTTAAGGAACAGACAAACGACGGAAAGACTTTTGAAGAATAAGGTGGAAATAACTCACCAAATCCAAAATGTTCCAAGAATCAGACGTGATGAATTGCAAAATTGGCAGGCAATTCTGGGGTGAAAGTTGTACATACGACCTCCGTTGTCACTTTTCTCTTGACCAGTTGTCCTCGTCGCCAGTGTTATGTTCTGTCTTTATATTTTGGAATGTGTGATCCTTAGATGACTATATTTGTAGTTTCATTGAACTTGAACTTAATCCTTATGCTAGTCCAGTTGGACAGCAGTTGGATGCCCCCGAACGAATGTATGTCGCCACTGTGCATGATCCCAAGCGATGTCGCAGATGATGGTTGTAGGGTCCCGAGCCCAATGAGCACTGTAGGCCTGCTTCAAATTAGGTCAGGCAGGTTCAGCTTATCCCACGTCTTCTTGGTGCATTCCTGGTACACTTCCAGGTACAGTAGTCTCTTATTCCGATTGATACTTACTACATTACAACATTGTAGAGTTTGGGGGAGAGCTATGATTATAACAACTATTATTTAACTGTTGATAGCATTAAGTGTTCCGTAAGTCGTATGGGGACAACCAGGAAACTATTCAATGTTATACCTTCACTTAGATTAAGAAGAAGAATAGAAAGCCACAGAAACCAGGAAAACATAGTATCAAATGTCAAAATAAGTAGGTCCCGTATTTAATTGACTGACTGTATGTGCTTTGTACATGAAATTGAAGCTTAAATTGGTCACAATCATGCTGTTTACCCAGACGTCAGAGAATAGGAAATGGTCAATATTTTGATGTCTGTGCCTAAAAATTTGATGTTTGCATTTGTTTTGGTGAGATAGTTTGCCACTGCACTTGACATCAACTGGCTTCTTTCAGACCACTATATACTCTTTTTCACTTAGTGAACATGAGATTCCGTGTCCTGTTGAGATTGATCAGGATAGCTTTGATTGTGTGTGAGGCATTTCCTTAGAACACTGTACTATTGGGTTTTAAATATGACAAGCTGTGTAATGCTTGTTTGAAACTGCAATCAATAGAGAACAAGACTCTAGTTAATGTTTGGCTGCTTACGTTCTTCTGTGATTACTTATATATTATTGTTATATATTTTCAATCTAGAAAAAGGATTCAAAAGCACCTGATCGTGTTCCAGATCATGCAGATGTTGTAGTTATTGGTGGTGGATCTCTTGGAACTAGCACTCTCTATCACCTTGCCAAATATGGAGTCAAAAATGCAGTACTTTTAGAAAAAGACCAGTTAACTGCTGGTACAACATGGCATAGTGCAGGCCTTGTGTGGAGGCTAAGACCATCAGACATTGATGCCGAGCTCTTAAATTATACTCGTTGGCTAGCCAGAGATGTTCTTGAGCAGGAAACTGGGCAATCTGCTGGATTTAACGAAAATGGAGGTCTATTTATTGCCAACAATAAGGAAAGATTAGATGAGTACAAGAGACTAATGACTGTAAGTTTTAGTGTTATTGATTTAGTGTTATTGATTTAGTGTTTTTCATGTAATGCCTATGCTCGTGTTTGAGGTGAGCACAACAGGATAAAGGTTACCATTCAATTAGTACCTGCTTAACCCATTTGCACACTGCATTGTTGGTAGCTATGGTTAAGTTGGTGGTTATGGTTATACTGGTTGTTTGATATTGGTAGTAATGATTTATTAATAAGGTTGAGGTAATTAAATTGTGTTTTAAGCTTGTAAGTAGGTACAATTATATGTGATGCAATGGTAATACTCAAACACTATTTAATACACTTTAAAGTTTTATTTATTGAATCACATAAACTAGGGGCCAAGTTTTAATCCAAAGGACAAGAACTAGTCTTATAGCTCACATGTTGATAACTAGTGTAATTATCAACCAGATGTCACACAGCATATTGAAAAATGAAATAATATTCACTTTTACTGTGTATTTTGTATATTCTCGTATGTTTTTTATTTTTGAACATGTGTTTTATTGAACACTTTTGATAAATGGTTACCACATACTAAAGAGACCTGTATATTAAAACCAACATATACCAAGCTCTTATGTTTATTAGAGGGTAGTTCTCCAGAGGCCACATTCAAACGAGGAACTACAGTATACTTGACAAGAATCACTTTTACCATTGGCCTTGATTTTGGCAAAAATTTAAGATCAGACTAAGAATAAGCTGAGACTGGCTCTTAAAAGATCAAGAATGTTATTTCAAGGAAACTGTTAGAACGAGAAAACAAATAGAGACACAGAATGGCATCTGAGGGTCAAGTAAATATAAAATTGACTTATTAAAATCATTCATATCCATGATTTTCAATAACCGACCACCCTTGCCGAGTCACCATCTACTGAGTCACTACATACCTCATAGCATTCTTTAACAACAAGATGACTAATCATTTATGCCTTTTCCTGTTTCAGATGTTAAAACTGATTTCTGTATTGGAGGCTTTCTAAAATTGCTTGTTTATCAAATGACATTAAAAGCACACATTCGAAGACTTGTAAAATAAGGAACAAATTAACAACCATTTTAACTTGAACTTTAAGGACACCCAGCATCAATCAGATCAAATTTACTTGTTCTGATAAAAAGTGTGAAATAGTGCAACTTAGTCAGAGACTCCAGTCACTAATGTGTATGCTAGTTGCTTAAAACATGTGTACACAAATAGAGGCCAATTTATTCTTATACGTCAACAGAGCTAAACTATTAATTGCATATACTTTAAGTTGTTTAGACTCTTTTTTAGGCTCTTTTTCATCAATATGTAATGCATTAGACTGTGCAACAGTGACACCACAACTTTGCCTTAATGAGCCATTACCAGTATTTCCTGTAGGCCTACTTGAAAAGCAAATAAGGTGTAATTAATACAGTATAGTTTGAGCAATATTGATAAATATGATGGTATGAATAGCTCATACTATTTGCTTCTAGTTGGGAAAGGTCTATGGCGTTGAATCACATGTTTTATCTCCTCGGGAATCAAAAGAGTTGTACCCACTCTTGAATATAGATGACTTGTATGGAACATTATACAGTCCTGGTGATGGAACAATAGATCCTGCTGGATGGGCATTATCTCTATCTCGTGGAGCAACTAGAAGAGGAGCCAAGGTTAGTGACATAAGCAATTTTAATGTTATGATTGCTATTGCTGAATTGATTATCTTAAAATCAAGGTTGGTATTTTGCGTCTTAGCTGGGTCATTTGTACATTGGTAGAAGCCATAATCGTTTAACTATAGTATTTAATAATCTGTAGATTGGAGGAGAACTATGTTGTATGTATTAATTGCAGAAGAACTATGGTTCACTCAAAGAGTATTCATTTTCAACTTGCTTTATATGTACACTTTATTCCCACTTTTGTCTGCAGAACTAAAAGGACGTGGCAGGTCCCAAAGATACATACAAAAGAAACTTCAAATTCTTGAATGGGATGTACATAATGAAATCATTGAGGATAGTCCCAGCTACTTGAAGTTTATCGTCCCTCCCTGCGGTTTGGGTCTCCAGAAGCCATGAGTTCATTGTGATCTCACCTGGAAAAGCGTTTTTAAGGCTACTTAATGCATATAATCAATGACATACCTTGTCACCTCCTATCAACAGCGATTGAAGTAATGTATGTTCAAACTGAAAACACTCACATTATCTATCAGCATTGCTCACCTGAGCATTTCTTATTCTCACTTTTTTGCACGATCTCACACCCACTTTTTTCTGTCAATTCCCGCCAGGCGGCCCCTCTGCTTCCTCGTGTCAAAAGAAATTATAAATGGAACCCTTTTCAATGCCACACTTCGATGGTGCAGCTATGCCGGTTTCACTTTCTTTGTTCCACGCAAATTATCGCTATACTTTAAATCGGAAAACCCAGGCACAAAGATATAATTATGTCCATTCATACTTCGGTTATTCCGCGATTTGAACTTCCACAAATAACACCTATCGATTTTGGTGCATGGTCCATAGACATATAATTTATTTATAACAGCACCCTAGTATGGACAATGTAGGCAGGGCCATAGTCGATCTGTGAAAAATGGGGGGGGGGGACACGTTCGCCAAAAACTAGTTTCATCCGTCACCTCTTCACTAGTAATACTCAAATAGGCAAAAGCACTGTTGCAAAACAGGGCATGGAAAGCAGCTAACCTACAGAAAACTTTGGCACACGGTCACTAGCTAATACCATGATACAAAGTAAACTATTTATAGCTGACAATTTTGCAAATGTTCTCTTTGCAAAAACGTGGGGGGAGGTTAATTGCCCCCTGGCGAGTATGGCCCTGGTATTTTTATGGCAAACAACAATACCCAACTTATTTGTGCCCACGTATGCGGGGCAATAACTAGATTTTTGTTCTTATCTGTCACTGTGTGTGGGACGGTGTGCCTGTCGTGTGTGTGTCTGCTCGGGCTCTGAAACTTTGAATGTTTTGACCTAAGAAATCTTGATAATTGGTATAGATATCCGTCTCAAGGTCAAGGTCAAGGTCAAGCTTGAGTATGGAGGTCATAGGGTCAAGTTCACAGGAGTGAGAAAATTTTTCTTCTCTTTTTTATAACTTAACTAAAGGTTCTTTACAACTTTAACTGAATGACGTGATAACATGTTGTTAAACTTTCTTGGAAACTGGGTGGTGGGCTTTGGATTGGAGTTGTGGAATGGGATTAAAAGAGGCGAGAGGAGCTTTTCGAAATTATTCAACTACTGCATTATTTTCTCAGAGCTACAAATACGAACTATGTAAATTGTTGACGTTAGAATGCTCCTGCCAAGTAAATTGTTTACACAGAGAATCGAAAGCATGCCAACTATTTGCGTCCAGACTCCCTGCGAAACGTAATATTCTTCAAGTAGATGTTGCGAAGAAAAATGTGGTAAAAAATATCGCGTTTAAGCAATTATAAATTTTCTGTTCAATGTTTGATTTATAATAGATTTTAATAATCAGAATCATAATTGTTCTGTAGTATTAGAAGGGTCGGAGCTAATTCGTGGAGGGTATGTTATGTACGAGGGTGGGACAGTGTATTCCGGACGTTTTCATTGTTTTAAATATTATGAGGAAATTGTGGGTTTCTAGTCACTACAATCTGTCAATATTGTGGGTGCAGACAAACTTTCGGGAGAAAAAGTCGACCTCAGATGTAAACCAAGCCTAAGACCCTCTGCGTACAGGTCAGAATGCTATGATGACTGAGCTAACGAAGCGCAGCTTCCAGATGTCATAATGTCAGGTTGTAGTTGATGATTTGGCCACTGCCGGCTTTTGTCCTTCGGTTTTTTCGGAAAAAGAAATTCCCCATTGGGAGTGATTCCAAGGTTGCCCTGTATCACTGAATTACCACTATGAACTTTAAGTATGGTTGGTTTTGGCCCTAAAACAAGGAAAGGGCCCTTTGACCGTTGCAGGGCCCGCTTTTCATATGTTACTCCCTTCTCTATCATGATGTGGAAAAGTCTTATATTTGGTGTACGTGCTGTTATATCTATCGTGGGTAATTCCTTATACAAATCGTCGTGATCCCTATACACACAGACTGAATCTGATACTGAGCCTAATACTAAAGATACACATAATTAACGTATCAAAACTATACATCAACTCTACAAGTGCGGAGGGATAAGAGCCCCTGTTTAGTGGGCTGTACTGTGACAGCCTGGTTTATGATAATTTCTCAACGAGATCTTGGACTACAGGTATTCGGTCAAAACACACCTTGTATATTTGCGTCTAAGTTTGTATTTTTTCTAAACTGGCAATATTACTTCTTTTGATGCCTTTTTAGATATTTGTTAGTGTTTTCTTTCTTAATTCCTTCCTCTCCCCCGGAATTAGACCATTCATAGTATTCGTAGTATTATGAGGATCACTGCTTCAGGTGTCTGTTGGGTTTGTTAAAAGCAGCTTACCAATCTTTTCCTTTCTGCTTCAACTGTTTTAGATCTTTGAAAATTGCCCAGTAACTGGTATACAGACAGCAGAGGATACGTTTGGGCGTAAATGTATCACAGGGGTAGAAACGCCATCAGGGACAATTAAGACCAATTGTATTGTCAATTGCGGTGGTGTATGGGCACCAAATGTTGGAAAACTGTGTGGCGTAACTGTGCCCTTGGTTGCTATGTACCATGCTTATATCGTCACAGAACGTATCGAAGGTATCCAAAACATGCCTAATGTTCGTGATCATGATGCATCAGTGTATTTGAAATTGCAAGGAGATGGATTATCAGTCGGTGGTTATGAACCTAACCCAATATTTTGGGAGGAGGTACGTCTATGCAATATATTTTGTGTTCTTTCCCGATCAAAACGGGATTTGAAGATGAGTTGCTACATTAATGCCGGATTTAACGTGGCTAGTAAACATACATGCTTCTTTGGGAATTGCCTTTAGATTAAACGTTCTCATCGTGCAGGGCAATTGGGAGAGAAAACCTGTTAATTTAGTCAATTGCTGCATTTTGCCACATCAGTGTCACTTATTGCTTGAGGGAAGAGGAACTGCTAGTAAGCTCCAGCTCAGATTAGCCTAGTTCCATTCGAGGTTATTAACATCATCTAAGACGATACGTCATAGGATATGATCTTTTTTGTTACAGAGCGTAGCTTATTTCCATAAAAGGTTAGGAAATTTACAAGAAAGAGGGTGGACTCTTCTTTAGTCACCAAGGATATTTTTCTTTGTGCTGACGTGGATTCGAGTTGTCAACCACTGGCTTGCGAGTTCGTCGTTTTATCCACTATACTGCTACTCATTATGGTGTTGTTTAACTATGAATTACCTGTGTGGTTGGCATTCACTTATTCATATTTTGTATTGCTCTTTCCTTTAAGGTGAAAGACAATTTTGCTTTTTCACTGTTTGATTTGGATTGGGACGTTTTTGCTCAGCATATAGAAGGTGCATGCAACAGAGTTCCTATCATTGAACAGACTGGAGTCAAATCAACTGTATGCGGTCCAGGTAAGGAACTCGTGTTACTGTTACTTGTCTTTTATTTTACATTGCACCATTCGCTGGTATAAAGTAAAATGGCAGTTTCTCAATATGCATGGCCCTGTGAAGACTGCGGGTTTGCAATTATTCTGATGACAAACAAAAAGCTACAGTTTTGGGTAGAATTTAGTGTCTTGTTAGTCAAAGCAACCGTCGTCGTCAATTTGGCAGTATATGACCACAATTATCGTTTACACATTTAAGCCCCCCTTTGGTGCAAGGAACACTGGAGAAGTGTACTGGGGACAGAGGGAGTCTCTTCGTGTTTACATGTGACCACGCGTGAGAAACACCACCTTTTAGGTTACATCGATTTTCGTAAGAAAGGCTGATTGTAGTCAAGCCTTAATTGGTGCATTGCAATTTTCTGGGTAAGAAATAAATGTATGACTGTGATTACGAAACAAGAAAGACAAAAATGTGTTTTGCCATGTCCTTGTGAATCCCAAAGACCATCATTTTGTAATGTAGAGGCTTTAGCCTCATTTTGCTAACAGCAATTGGTAGAGCGATGACATGGGGGGGGGCTCCCTTTATCTTCAAATATATGCATAACTATTTACAACTTCAAATTAAACGTAACATATATTTTGTACCGTTACTGTGGCTTGTTCTTGACAACGTGGTTATTAGAATCTGTCATATAAAACGTGATTATAGGTTAAATATATGAAGCCTGAGTAGAGCACATGTGAAGGCCGCACAGCCAAGGGGCGAACGGGAATCCCCAACACAGCCTGGGCGTGGCGTGTACTGACTTCTCAATACCTCCTCCCGTCCCATCAAAATGCCGTTATTTACTCTACATTTTACGATAGGAAAGTGACAGTCTGTAATATTTAAAGTTGCTTAATATTGTCGTTTCTACAGTAAACATGTTTTGGCTGAAGTGACTTGGTTTCATTATTATTTTGACTTCCATCCTCAGAGTCGTTTACTGCTGACCATAAGCCACTTATGGGCCCTGATCCAGAGGTAAAAGGCTATTACCACTGTTGTGGGTTCAATTCGTCTGGTATTATGTATGGTGGTGGATGTGGCAACGAAATGGCCAAGTGGATTGTCCAAGGTCATCCCGATGTAGACATGTTTGGTTTTGACATCAGGTAATCAATATGTATGTGTTATCTTTTAACAGGACTTGTTAACTCTTATAGGAGATCACGTGATGATATGTGACATGGTAAAAGCTCAAACAAGACACACAGGCGCCCTTACTTTGAGAATGGGCCTGTTTGAATAATTGGTCCGATAATAATTATTTCGTAAGCAGTTGAGAAAGAGAAAACTGGCCTTTGGATATATAGAAAGCACAAATTACTGCATGAGGATGATGAAAGCGATCAGCTGTTGTCCTGTGAAATAGGATGAGGTAGTAACCCGTTGGGACTTGATATTGTTGCAATTTTTATTGGGCGCTTTGGAAAATCAGTTGAAAGTAGGAGAGTATGTGTTGATTGGTAACGCTAATAGCCGAAGATGTAAGTTACTCCTGATTTGCAGTACCTTCCCTGGCCATTTTAGCCTTCGAAGACACAAGTTTGTTTGAGTAATCGTACCCAGAAATTTTTGTCTTCACTGACGTCGTTGAAAACCTTAAACTGAGAAAGAAGTACTGTTTAAACCTTATGATGTACCTATAAATCCTTTGTGCTCGAGGGAAATATTACAAAAGTACAAAACTTTGGCAATATTATATTCAGTTTAAGGGCTATGCAGTTATGGCAATTCAAAAGTAATTCATTGAACTTGTCAAGTAAATCTTTTCCAGGAAAAAGTTTGGAGCTCTGGATAGCGAAAGATCTGCCCCATTCACCGAGCTGTATGTCCGGCTTCTACCAACTGAAATTGCTTTTGAATTAATAGGAACTGATGAGGAATCCCATGATAACTGATGATTTCTGTGACGTCACTCGCTCTGGACATAATTTCCAAGTCATCAGAATCAAAACATTTGTATGCTGCCTTCTTCCTTAATATTATTCAACAATTGACTGTTGTTTTTAAACCCTCACTTCCTTATTGAAGGTGGTAAGTTCGTCTTATTTTGGGGGATAAAGCTTAAACACTATTATTCAGATAAGGTCTTGCGGCGATGGAAAGATCGAAGTTAGACGACCTTACAGATCCACAGAGACGACCTTACCTATCCACAGAGACGACCTTACAGATCCACAGAGACGACCTTGGAGATCCACAGAGATGACCTTACAGATCCACAGAGACGACCTTACAGATCCACAGTGACGACCTTACAGATCCACAGAGACGACCTTACAGATCCACAGAGACGACCTTACCTATCCACAGAGACGACCTTACAGATCCACAGAGACGATCTTACAGATCCACAGAGACGACCTTGCAGATCCACAGAGACGACCTTGCAGATCCACAGAGACGACCTTACAGATCCACAGAGACGACCTTACAGATCCACAAAGATTACATTACAGATCCACAGAGACGACCTTACAGATCCACAGAGACGACCTTACAGATCCACAGTTGTAAGACCATATTGTTGTTTAGGTTCATCTCTATTTTGATCTAGAGATCTTGTGAGCTCTTGTTTTTCATCCAGGGGGTTATATCTGCTTTCTCCTTTTTGCAGACGTTTCCATACTTCGCTGACAAAGAATCATCAGTGGGTGAAGGAAAGAAGCCACGAGGCGTATGCCAAAAACTATTCTATGGTATTTCCACATGATGAACCACTAGCATCACGAAACATGAGGAAAGATCCTTTTCACAAGGTAGCTTTCTATTCATTCAAATATATTTAACGTATTATCATATCATATCTATTTAAACACCTAGTACGTTTTTCATCGTCTGGGCATGGCGCGCTGTTTTTTTGTCAACTTTATCTCTCCATTTATGAAATGCCTCATAAAATGCCTCTGAGGAATACGCGGTTAGTGCAATAGTCAAATCGAAAAATACGAAAAGTCGTGGCTTTAAAGGTCGGTTTCCGCTTATATGAGTTTGGTCAAACGATTCAGTTATCGTCTTTATAAGCATGCGCAGTTCTGAAATTGTCATTTACACCTGAAGCCTCTTGCTGCTTGCCTGGGCTCCGTTGCCTGTGTAGTTTATGTTATTGAAGTCATTTTCTAAGTGTTACGTCAGCTCTGTAGCTGGTATCACCTGCAGCAGGAAATAATTACGACTAATAACAACTACATGTGACTTTTCCATAGAATACAATTTGTAGACTAGTATTCTGACAGAATTCAAATTATAGAAAAAACTCTAATTTGTAAGTCGTTTACTTCTGCTTATTATTGGGCTAGATAATATATCAAGCAATTCTACAAGAAACTAAGTAATCTACTTTAAGTAGTAAACCCATGCTTTTCACCGTGTAGTGTGTCCAGTGTGTAAGCAAGTAGGCTAAACAAGTAGGCTAAACATGTTTTTAAACTTATTAGGGATGAATAAGTCGGTAGTTAAATCAAGAGACTGACCGTAGTTGACCATTCTGTTCATTCTGAATAAGAGATACTCAGGTACAGTGATTTCCTAGAAATTGTTGAGGCTAATTGTTTTATATAGCTATGTCTGTAATAATAATATCAGCAATTTTCAGTATTCCTATCTAATCACTTCCTTAAGTCAGGTAGTATGATTTCCTAAAAATTGTTGCGGCTAAGCGTTTCATCTTGCTTTGTCTGAAATATAAAATAGCAATATAGTAATATTCGCAATTTATTTTCCATTACTTCCTTGAGGTGCTGGAAGATGCTGGTTGCGTCTTTCAAGAGAGACACGGCTGGGAGAGACCTGGATGGTTTATGACAGAGGGAACAGCACCGGTAAATGCCTCTGTTCTTTCCGTTTACTTGTTTCTAGAAACTGATCCTGTCTCACGTCAGTTGCACCCCTGCATGTATGAATACACTGCCAGGAATGGAATCAAACCAGTTGATCACCAGGCAGTAGTGAAAGAGTTCGTAAATTTTCTGATCGATGAAGAGGTTCCTAGGTTCAAATCCACACACTTGGATTTGAACTAGGAACCACACATCAGTACTCTAAAGGAGTTAAGCGCCAACTCCTTCAGAGTACTGATGTGTGGCTATTTCCTTGTCAACTTGACTTTAGCAATGTTCCAAGGTGCAATGAGTCACGATTAATTAGATTATAATAAAAATAGCATGACGTGATACATTGAAAACATTATATACAGATATACAAATTTATACGATAATTTACGACTTGTCATGATCACAGAAAATGAAATGCTATCATGATAGAGGACTTTGTAGTTAAACACAATAAGGAAATTTGGAATATAAACAAATATGTTCTTCTTTTTCCATGTCATCTCTCTCATCAAGTAGATAACCTTGTTGGTGTTATTTTTACTTGTTTATATTTATCGATACTGACCATACTCTCTAGGATTACGTTAATATTATCGAAAGCGCAGATCATATATTGCGTTTTTAACTTTCTGCACGTCTGTTGAACCATGTGTTGATAACAAGGCCACGTTTTCAGTCCTTTTCGTCATTTGCATACTTATCTTTGTTACCTTATAGCTCTCTCTTCAAAGACCGTTTTTCATTTATTGTTCTCCATTCTTGTGTTTTTACTCATTTTTAGGTGCTGAGTTATGACTATTACGGTAGTTACGATGTTCCACCCAATGTAAACTATTCGTATGATACCTTGCTACAACAGGACTACACTTTTGATTTTCCTAAGCATTTCGATGTGGTAAGTGCACATAAAAGATTCTGAAAGACAGAAGTGATCATATTAAAATGTCACGTACACTTAGCAATACTGCCATTTTCTTTAGATGTATATTAAAATGGCAGTATTTTCTTTACTATATGGATATAGATATGAATATATATATATATATATATATTTATATATATATATGTAGCATCTCAACAAACAGTGCATTTGCTATATTGGTCAAGAGTGGACCATTACCACAATAGCTGCTCTAATTGGGAGCCGACCGGGCTCTAACTGACACTGATGAAGCCTTAAGCCGAAACACAGAAAAATTATTGAATTTCCCCTTACCCACCGTTGGGTTTCGTCTGGTAATACCAAGGACTTTCAAAGTCCTTCACTAAATCTGTCTACGTTTAAACAAGAAAACCAGTACTCTGTAGGCAGAAAGAGTTCGTTTTTTCACTTGGACTCTTCCAATAATGTTTTGTTTCTTCATTTTCTCTTTCTTTGTTTCCTATCTTGTCTAGGATTGGCTAGTTTTGCTACACGTTTTGTATAAATAGGTTGCCTTATACATATACTTTCTTTTCTGACGATTCATACTCTGAAGAGTGTCAGATGAAAAAAGATTTTAAGTATGCTTTTAGCGCAATGTCGCAAATTTTCAAGGCGATTTTCAAGTTTTGTACCACAAAAAGATTTTATATATATATATATATATATATATATATAGAGAGAGAGAGAGAGAGAGATATGTATATATAGGGCTTATTTTTTCTTTGACCTGTATTTTCTCCTTTTTTGTCCCTTAGATTGGAAATGAATGTTTGACGTGTCGCAGTCATGTCGCTGCATTTAATATGTCCTATTTTGCCAAGTTTTTCCTGTCAGGACTTGATGCCCAACAAGCAGTAGATTGGATTTTCACAAACCAAATGCGAAAACCACCAGGTAGGGGCTCCGTCAATTGGTCAGGGTTGAAAACGGTAATTGTGGTAAGTCATGCTTTGTGGTGATTTCGCGAGAGAGAAACGGTTTTTTCATCAGACAATGTAAGGAGCGACTTTTCAGACTCGTGACTAAACGTCAAACTGCATTTTTTAACGTTTCAGACGGGCAGTCAACTATTCTTCCATCGTTTACTTGGTCAATACCTTGAATTATATCAAACGAGAAATAGGGGGACCGGTGAGGAGTTTAACTATCGTGTGTCAAGAAGAAGAATGTTTGACCCCAAAACTTTGTTGTTTTGAGTGAATTTGGGGAGATAGAGCACAAATGTGCTTAAGAGAACGACAAATGACCGCGATAATTGGTGATGACAAGTGCAAGGTGCAACCTGATCCAAAATGAACTAAAGCCTGACGACGTTTTACATATTTGTACTGTAGGAGTGCGCTTTATAATTGCTAGATTTTCACTTTAACGCAGGAAAAGTGGACGGTGCAAACAATTGATTCTTGTTTAATTGTCTAATTAAATCACAATATTAAAAAACTTCTTGACTTGGGAAGTTAACAAGGGTAGTTGTCCGTCAAGTTTGTCCAGAGATAGGTTTCTGCGGATAGAGGCAAAGAAACGTTCTACTCCTCGTTCGTGCACGGTTTGTGTGTGTTTGTTTGTATGTGCGTGGGTGCGTGTGTGTGATATTTGCAATAACAGAACTAGGAGAATACAGTATAAAAAGAATACGGTAAATAAGTACTTCCAGGTATAACTTGATTACTCTATCAAAAGGAAAGAATGAAACATATAATTGCTGGAACTATTTCGGGCGAACAATGGCAGTGATGGTATTAAAAAGGCCAATGCAGATTTACTTTCATAATGACCCCCCAGAGGTGATATCATAAATGAACGTAGTCAAGTAAACGAGGTATGTGTTTAGCAAGAAAAAGTTCTTCAGTTTTTGTAACTGTTCCGTATTTTTCAAATATATATATGGATAACTAAACTAACTAACTAACTTTTGGAGATTTTCGAGGAATTTGTCTTTCATCTTGTTCAAACGCTGTTGAAAATTCTACTAGATTTACGTTGAGAGGGTAGATTATATTTTATTGATTGTTCTGGAAACAAAATACAAGTTTAAAATCGCCTTGAAAATTTGCGACATTGCACTAAAAACATACTTAAAAGCTTTTTCGTCTAACGCTCTTCAGAGTATGAATCGTCAGAAAGGAAATTATATGTATATGGCAACCTAGATCGTCATTTAGTTTAATTGTATTGGAGTCTGTCTACATTAAAACAAGAAAACCAGTACTCTGTAGGCAGAAAGAGTTCTTTTTTTCACTTGGATTCTTCCAATAATAGTTTTTTTCTTCATTTTCTCGTTCTTTGTTTCCTTTCTTTTTTATGATTGGCTAGTTTTGGTACATGTTTCGTATAAACAGGTTGCCATATACCATATACATATACTGTCTTTCTGATGATTCATACTCTGAAGAGTGTCAGACGAAAATAGTTTGTAGGTATGTTTTTAGCGCAATATCGCAAATTTTCAAGGGAAGGAAGAATTAAGACTGAATTTCATTTCACAAGTAGCACCTTGGACTTGAATATCCTGCTGTGTATTGTTTTTATATGACAGTTAAGTTGTAACTGTCGTGTTCTTTTTGTTTAAGCGTAACGGTATGCGTCATTTGGTTCAAGAATTGGCGTATCACACATATTCACACCTTCCCTCCGTTCATAACGATTGTTTAATCTTTTCACGCTCACTTTCTTGTAATGTTAGCACGATGCACGGAACCACACAAGTGAGGTTACGTCACTTCGTCTTATCAAAAACGCGTGAGATCCAAGTTAAGTTACAGAGTACGTGTCATTTGTTATGGTTTTGTCAGGAACAGTTGTAATGAGTCTTATTACACTTAACGGCTATTGATCATACTCTTTTTTCGTGCATACAGGATCAACGACATACACATGTATGCTGAATCCTAACGGCGGTATAGCTGCTGATCTCACAGTGTCATCTTTGGAGCCTGGAGATGATTCTAACGTTATGGAGCCAAGCTTTTCAGGTTAACTAGATATTTGAGTACTTGTATTTCAGATTTGTTTATTTAGGTCGTGTTTACACGATACTGGATTCACATAGTCGGATTATGTTTTACCAGATTGGCCTTCTGTTCACCCGGCATTTACTTAATCGGATAAGTTACCTGTCGTTTTATCGGAATGACATTGCTCCGATTTGAAAGTCGTGCGCATTGGATCACTTTGCTTATCGGATCCTTCTGGGCACGTGTGAGCAAATGAATCCAATAATTAATAAAATCGCTCGCCAAGGTAAAAAATTGTCACATCGAAATGCGGGATGCACAACCACGGCATGGAAACAAAATTTTAAACTGCAATCGGTGTTATGCAAAGTTCTCTTAAACAAGAGACTGAGCAACCTAATAGCGATCTTGGGCATGGCTCTAGCTTGAACAGTGATCATGTCGTTATAAATGTAAATGGAGTAGAGTGATCCCTAATATCGGTTGGCAAAATACTTTTAGTAGTCGGTGGATAAAAGCAACTGCATTTTTTGTAAAATGATATAAACTTAAATCCAATTTCCAAGTTAGTTCTGGACTTCCGTTAACAATTCTATTGGCAAAAGATTAATTTGCAAACGACTGTATAAAGTTGTCAAAAGTAATAGTTATGAGACAGCTATGAATGCTGACTTTAACTATAAAAGTGACTCTTTCAGTCTCCCACTTAGTGGCTACATTGAAGAAATGGAATATTCGAATTTCAAGAGAAGTTCTGATTTAGGTTCTAATTACAGTCGAGTTTGGTTAGTTTGTAGAAGCACCCAGATATCGTTGATAGCTTTGGTTTTGAAAGTGTTTGGTTTTCATCCAGACGGTTGAACCGTAAAAGGATGGCCTATTTGCCATCTGGTTAAACCGTTGAATCGCTTACTCTAAATGATGACCCTAAATGCTATGTATGCAACATTTTGAGGTCTATGTTTTTCCGATTTTTCCTGGTAGGACCTGGCTTTTATCTCGCTGTCGGTGGTGCTATTGGACAACACGCATGGGGTCATCTTGTTGATGTCCTAGATAAAAAGGGTTTTAATTGTGAACTGGTAGACCGATCAGAACATATAGGAATGCTCAGTATTCAAGGGCCGAACAGGTACTGCCCTGTACTCTCCGTTTTTACTTTGTCCTGCAACTTACCGATGTTACCACATAATACTTTACTATCAAGGACATTGATTACCCTTTCTTATGCTAGGCACATGATAAGACAGTGACAAGCAACTCAGTGGCAAAGTAAACTTTGCACATATGAAAAAATTTGACATTGCTCGATTGCAGAATGAACAAATATTGGCTTCGTGTGATGTTATGGCATCCCCATAATCCGTAGATCGTTAAGGCACTTTGATGACTGTTTCCTTCTCCATCATTTCTTCCGATATTTTAACTTGATGATGCAAATAATAATGCTCTTTCTACTGCATTCTTTAGTGTTAGTTAGCCCAGGTTTTTTTGTCTTCCGTCAGTCCGTTCCCCTCTACATCTCTATATATTGTGTTATTAATAACAGTAAGTAGTTTGGTTTGAACTGATAAGTAGGCTCCGAGGGGGGCGATACTGTAATATGCTATATCAGAGTATACCTGTTGTTTTGGCTTGGCAAATGACTTTTAATGTAGTCTTTGCTTTCGGGTAATCACCAATGTTGGAACTCTAAAATTCTAGTGTGAAAGACGTCCAGTGCATGAAACTTGGCTTCCCTATTCAAATCAGCCCTCTCCTTTTGAGCTCAGTCGCTCGCTACTTCGTAGACGATCACGTGGAAATGATTGGCCCGACTCTTGTATCTGTAGTTGCAGGACAATGATGTAAGTTGTTGGCAATGATTGAATTCATTATATCCTATTCTTTGGATCATGGCTAGAGAATGCTGAAAGAGTAAGAGCGCGCTAACTGTCTGATTCTGTTCCAAGGCATGCTCAACAGATAGCGGGTTTCCACATAAACAGCAATGAATCACAATAAACCACAATAAACCACAATTAACCACAATAAACCACAAGCCTGTGACTGTTTTATGACCTGACAGTTATTTTGTTTTTGTAGAAATTATAGTTAAGTTAGTGACGTTCTGAGAAACAGATCGTACGTCCAGGGCTGGGACATAAGCCATGACCGTCTGCTGTCTGGGCAGATGCTCTGACAACTGGGCATCTTCCCGGAAACGCATGAGGTAGGAGTGGGTCAAGAGAAAACGACGAAGACCGCTTTTAAAAATTCGATAACAGCTTTTATAAGTATTCAGGGGCGCCAATACAAATTTTTTAGGGGGCCCACATACACCCTCATGTGCGCTCCTGGAAGTATTAGACATTCCAACAGACAATCAAAGTCGCAACTGATGGCACTGGTTCAAACGTAATTTGCAATAAATATCACCCTACCCATGTACCTTACCAAAATGACCCATTGATTTGCCATGAGGAGCCTCTGTTTCAAATCCCGGTCGTGTTGATGTGTGCAATGTAAAGACCACCCTGTTCGTATCAGTACCTACTGTAGCATGTTCACCACAATATCCACCCAGCAGGATATTTGCTGCCTCTAGCAGGTTAAGTACACGTTTGTACTCTGATCTGAAAAAAACAACATGCTGTCAGCACTCATAGTACGAGAGTTATCTAAACTTTCCAAGAAGTTTATTTTTGCTGGGTACCTTGAACGTCTCAAGATTCGTTGCAGTGAAAGTATATCGCGTAGGCAGTATTTGCTGGTCATTTGTTCGTATTTAGTGCATTTTTTCTGTTTTCAGCCCCATTCATTTTAGATAGTCTCGATCATTTTCTGTTACTAATCCCTAGCCGTAAACTGTTGGAAGAGCTAACTGGCGAGGATTTCAGCAACGAGGCCTTCCCTTTCTCAACACACAAAATGGTTCGTATTGCTGGTCAAAGCCTTCGTGCTCTAAGACTGACGTTTGTTGGTGAGCTGGGCTGGGAATTGCATATTCCAAGAGAATCATGTGTAGCAGTCTATCAAGCAGTAATGGAAACTGGGTATAAGTATGGCATAGCAAATGCTGGTAAGGTTACATGTATTGTGTTTTCCCTTCTTTTATTCCAGTCCTTTTTCCTATTCTTTCCTGACGATTGTTATTCTCCCTCTTTCACTTTCTCTTTCTTTCTGTTTTCCTTTCCATCCTTCCGCTTCCTTGTTTCCTCTCTTTTTCCTTTCAGTTCTTTTCTTGGTCCGTATCCATCCTCAGCATGCCTTGCCTTTTTCCCGTTTTTCTCGCCATCATTCCCCATTTTCTCCCTTCCTATTCTTCCCACTTTCCCTTATCCTTCGTTCCCCCACCTTCCACGTACCCATCTCTCCTCCTTTTCTTTTCTAGTTTTCGTTTCCTTGCCCCCTTTCTGCTTTTTCTCCTTCCATATTCATAAACTCTTTTATTTTCTTTACCTTCAACTCCAATTTTAAACTGCTCAAACGGAATAGCTCTTTACCCATACAAACTTTCTGGAGCTCACCATTCGCCAGATTCAAGATAATTTTGCTCAGTAAATTTGTTTGTTACTTTGATTTGCATTTCAGACCACAAATTGTGAAAGAGTAAGGCTTTTCTTAAAATGTGAACCTTGTTTTATGACTGTATCTTGTACATTGTCCAGTTAGTTGATACCATTGTCAATACAGCTAGTTGTTATACTGTTATTATAGATAACTGGTCTGTTTAAATTCCTTTCAGGTTATCGTGCCATTGACAACCTCAGTATTGAGAAGGGCTACCGTCATTGGCATGCCGATATTCGTGATGACGACACTCCTCTGGAGGCAGTTCTGGGCTTCACATGCAAGTTGAAAACCGATATTCCTTTCCTGGGTAGAGATAAACTGGAGAAACAAAAATCGGAGGGAATATTCAAGAAACTCGCCTGTTTCACCATAGATGAGTGAGTATTCTTATTTCTTAGTACCCAACTCGGTAACAATGTGTTTTTTGTCGCATGCCCGAAAAGAGATGTGATACTGAATGTTGTGATACTGAACAATCATACCATGCTGGCGCCACCTGACAACGGGTTAGTATATTTGGCATGATTAAGCACCCTGGTTGGTCTAGTCAATGATATGGAAGAGTGATCAGTCAGTTGTTGTCATCGACCAGCCGAACATGGGATGGCATCTTGAAAATGCCGGATTGATGCATTCTCTGCTCAACAAATATGATTAATTAATATAATAATAATAATCATCATCATCATAATGATAATAATTATAATAATAATTTTATGAAACTTTAGATACTCACTTACAGGAAGGCATATCCAAATCGATTACAATGTGTGCCATAAATCTTAGTACCAAATGATCACGACAAAAAAGAAAAAAGTTACCAACATGAAAGCTCAGGATCTGTCCAGTCCTTTTCACGTCCACAAAACAGAAAATAAAAAGATCGTATTATACAGCCAATCATTTTACACAACAAAGAAGAAGAAGAAGAAGAAGAAATGAGATGGGGAAGGTAGAACTGAGAAATATATCTATTCATAAAATTAAAGTCAATAATCAATGCAAAGAGATGCCAAACTGGAAAGCACACGGACACGATGGTGTGCAAAGGTTTTGGATAAAGAGACTCAATAAACTGCACAAAAGGATAGCAACCCAGTTGAATGAAATACTAGAAGGAACTCAAGAAATACCAGCTTGGTTGACGTATGGTAGAACTGTGTTGTGTCAGAAAGATACAACTAAGGGAAATGCAGTTGATAATTTTAGGGCAATTACCTGCCT
>JANTCA010039583.1:0-19882 GCA_024741275.1 Chironex yamaguchii
TACCCTGGGTAGTATCAATCTTCAAGTTAGCAAATATACCCTGGGTAGTATCAATCTTCAAGTTAGCAAATATACCCCGGGTAGTATCAATGTGCGAGGTAGCAACTATGCGCCTGGTACTATTCCTGTTCCAGGTTACTACAAATTTAGTGTAACAACATACATTATTAGGTCGTGTGAAAATTGGAATTTAACACACATTCTTTGATAAACAATTTTAAGATGTTCATTTAACCCAGAAAAGCGTTCTTTCCCTCTTTTATCTCTATGTTGAAAGAATATATAGAGAAGTGGATGTTTAGATAAGTTCACTAAAATGATATCGTCATCGACCATATTCTTGCAAACATGTTTTATTAAATAAAGACAAAAAAATCAAAAACAAAGTGGAGCCAGCGGGCGTGCCTCCTCCACTTCGTTACCAGTAATGGGTAGGTAGTAGACAACAGTCATTTTCCAAAAAATACTTCCAATGAAATGATCAATCCAAGGTATTCTCTTTAAAATCTAGCTCCACACTGAGAAGGAGACCAGAAATTAGAATAAGAGTAACTGGTGGGTTTTTGCCAGCCCTGGTGTTGCTAGCGATGATAGTGGCCCTAGTGAAATGTTTCCTTTTATTTTGTCTCCTGTTTTAATGAAATCAAATTAGAAATAACTACAATGGCTGTATCAACTCCTCGATTTCTTATTAGACTGAGCGTTCAACATGATGATCCTTCAGAGGCCATTGCTGTACTCAAAATTACGCTATGGCTTGCATTTGTAGCACTCATACACCCCTGCTATTGATCTTTAGGAGCAATCCTTTGACTATTCAGACCTATCTATTTTCAGCCTTTGATACATATAGCGATTCAGTTTCCATGAGAAATTTTCAAAAACATTTTCTTTAGACATTCTTTTGTACTTTTTGCGATTACTTGTTTTCGTGATAGACTATTGTTAATATTTGGCAAATATAATTTTGCAAATCAAAATACGCATTGTTCACCGTTCAAAGCTACGAAAGAAAACAACTTTTCACTTATTTTTGGAAAATCATTACTTTCTAGCAAACTGGAGATAACTTAGTGGTAATGATATTTTAATGTTAAATATAACTCTTTCATTTGAGCTAACAGCTTACTGTTCGGTCTGAGTATTTAGTCAAAGTAGGTTTAACAACTTTTGATTTTCCCTTAGTAGCACTGGGTAACAATTCTTGGCTTCCGTCTTCTATTTAAATGTCGTTGACCTTGTCAAACATTTACTGCCATAAAAAAGTTCAAATTAATCCAGATTGCCGTCCATCCAGTGTGTACTTGAGCAGAAGATATCATGTTTACATCACCAAAGCATTCACAACTAATATATTCAAGCAAATTTCTAGCCCTATTTTACTAAATATTTGTCATTTCTTCATAATTTTAATCTTACGAATATCCACGGAATAAGGGCAATATAAAGCGAGTCAGAAATTTGATCCATATACACATTCCGAAATAATATTTTAAGTATTTGGAGTGGAATCTAGAAATTCATTGAGTCGAGGAAACCTTAGATCTGAACATCACAACGTAAGTAGCGTGATCTCCGACTCTTTATTCCAGCATCATGTAATAGAATTAATGTACGTTTAATAAAATTACTATCACTACGAAAAAGAAAGACTTTTAGTCTTAACATATCTCAATGGATCTTGCTAGTGAATTTTACCAGTCTTAACTGTCGACTACAATTTTGAAATAAATTATGACATTAGAAATATTAGCAAGAAATGAAATAGTCACATATCATCATTTCGTTCCTAATTTTAAATATGAAAGGTCTTGATGCTTTTTCTACTTACCAAAGCGGGAATATAACTCTTTATAAAATTGTTAATCTCATAAAATTCAACCGTCTCTATACTTTCGTGTTTCAAATAGAAACTTTTGCGGATGCCAGGTACTTTGTTTATGACATGAATGCTTTACCCACGTCAACTTGTTATTCCGAATATTTATTATGGCATAATAATTTGATTTGTGCAACGGTATAGTTGTTTATGTTTTAAGCAAGGATACATCAGGGGAAATGTTTACTTACGTTTTAAGCATTTATTGCACTTTTATTACCACTGTGCGAGAAGCACACAGAAGATTGAGGACTTTGTCGCTCAAAATAATTGGTGTAGACAACTTAAAAAGAAATGGTAAAAAGTGTTTTCAATAAATCGTTGGTCTTCGGTTTACAAGAAATGATAAAAGGAACAACGATGTTTATTCTTACATAGAGAGGGTTACTTATTAGTAACTAAGGACACAAAAACACACAATAAACGAGTACGTTCTTTTGATGTAGACACACAGCTTTGCAAGATGATGTGTTTCATTTCAGTCACTCTAATGATAGGCCAGCATCAACATGTCCTTGAGCAAAATACGATGTAACACACAAATGCAGTACAGTAGGACTAGTATATAAGTACAAGAGTAATACACTAGAATACAAAGTTGTAACTTTAATGCCGTTTTTAATAAGATAAAGATCTATCTACAACGCAAATTATCAGCGAATGTTCAATCTACAAGACCTTAGTCATGCAACAGAATGAGGAATAAACAATAAATGAATAGGTCACATATGATACGTACTTTATGAGGACCTGGATAAACAAAGAGTAAAGATAAGCAATCAGACTACTCTAACCAGTGGATGGCTTCTTTGTTAAAGCATCTGCAGGGTAAATAGACATGTTTGAGCTCCAGTTGTGGTCTAGCCATTAATAAGAAACTTACTTCTATAGAGCTTGGACACTTTTACTGCTATTCGATTATGTTAGATATGATTAACAAAATGTAGTACCGCGGGGTACTATACTTGCTTCTCGGTCTTTTGCATAACTAAATCAGATATGATCATCACTACGGATTGTGATGAGTACACTAAAAGTAGGTTATGGAACATCCTGTCTTTTTGTTGCTCCCTTTCTCTCTCCCTCCCGCCTTTTCTCTCCCTCTGTTTCACATTTTTCTCCATTTAGCTTCAGTAGTACTCTTGCTTGCTGTGCTCGTGAACGTTGCCTTTAGAACCCATAATTGTTTTGGGAGAAAGACAAGATTGACAACCTAGTTTTCAATGCTTTATAAGGAAGTTTACGATGGTGAAAGCAAGTGACTATTATCAATCATTTCATTACTTCCATTCTCTTTTTGGCGGTCATCTTGACGTTATTTTTGTCTTCAGAATAAGCCTCTAAATTACCGCCAAAGAGATTATTTTCCTCAGACGTTGTTTCAGGATCTAAAATTGCCTATCTAAACTTTTTAATACAGCTTTGTCAGTGATTTCCGCTCCTTGATAGCACTGCTTATAGCACATACATTGTCCTAGTGCACGTGTTAAGTTTGCTTGAGTATGGGTGGTGAATAGCCATTGAAACTGACTCGCATGGAATGACTTATAAAGTCCTTAAACTTTAAAATTTTCCCGATGTTTTTGATAATACACCTCTAGTAGTTGATTCTGATGGATAAATTCTGACGTAGATATTCTTAATTCTACAGCATAGTCAAGATATTATGTGATTTATGCTCTTAAAAATCCTTGAGAAAAATTAGAAAATGTTAGTAAAATGAGTATTGTGTGGTTTAAAGACAAGTGTTGGCTTTTAAAGATGTACTTTAAAATAAAAAATATAAATAATATGCTTTATAAGCTTTTAATCGCATCTATTAAAAAATTATGTTTTTGTAAAATAATAGCTTCGTAGCGACTAAATGTCAAGAGGTTTCTCTCACAATAAGAGATTAGGGGTTTAACAAATGGAAGTAAACAGTACAAGTTTGTATGGTTCAGCACTAGTATTGTTTTGTCTACATATAGGTTGCCCAGAACATTTCAAGTTCTCTAACAACTTGTGTAATAAGAGGCAAGAAAGTCTTGCCTATTGCGACTACACAAAGGCCATGAAAGCCGAAGAAAAGTGTTTTGTGAGACACAATGCGGTCAATGTCATCCAACATCTTATTCAACCTAGATAACATAACATTTATTTATCGCGAGCTCTCACAGATATGCTTTTATTTTCAGACGGATAATGCGCAATAGATAAGAGCTTGTTTATTAACGATGGGTCTTACTACCGCGTATTATGAGCGACATTACGATGTTATCTAGTCAAGTCAACAAGAAAGCGGATAGAGGAGAGACAAGCGGTGCAGTCATTTAAAGGAACCTTTAAGAACCTTATAAGAAGGATACTGAACCACATGCATGCAAATCAAAAAATATAAAATCATCAAGATGAAGAAACTTCAAGTTTTGCTGTTATTACAAAATAAGCATGTTCAATGCTTATGGTCTATGAGAATGGAGAAATTCAATGCCCTTAATCAAACTCGGTCTAAGAAATTTTCGTTATTTTACAAACCCAGCATCGTATCATTTAGCCCCTGCACCTGTTTAGCAAAGTGCTTTCTCTTACGTGTATTGTTCTTCGTTGACTTTTGTGTATGAAACGGCGAACTTTTTCTTATTCAACAAGATAGTTTGTGATAAAAAGTCGGTCTTTCCTTCAAAAGGTCATTTGACTCAGATAGTCGTATAACATGCTTTGGGCACTAAGTAGATGGAAATGATATGCAAGGCAGGGAAACAAGGCCGTTTCTCATCGCTGATTGATACAGAATACCAGGTGTTTATATTCTAGGGGCAAAAATAATTGGACATGCTTATCAATAAACTTTTTCAAGAAATGTCCAACTACAAAATAGAAAGCTAACAAGCGAATAATAAATCATTTCTCGTATGTATATTTAAAACTTTCCTTACTTACTAGACAGCGTTCCGAACATTTATATTGGGTGTGGAAGGTGCGCGAAACCTCCTATCAGGCATTTTAAGGTAAAAAAAAGCGACTAAGTAGATTGACGAGTTAACAATTACGATAGCTTGACAAAGATCTTGCGCAAATCTCTGCGTTAGAAAGAACAATCTGTTAAATTTCAAGAACAGGCATGCTAAAGAACCAAAGTCTACATTATTTTGCAAAGGAAATTGATTTTTCTGCTGAAACGAGGTAAACCAGACATGGCAGATGGTCCATGCTAATTAAGAGTTTGTTGCACTAAAATGTCTTTTAAGTCTTCTTACATTTCCTTGTGGTGTTTTAATAAACATATAGATATGCTCATTTAAAATCTATTACTTAGAACTTTAAACAACACCTTCTGCTCCAAAATTACTTTAGATTTATACAGTTTGTAATAGCCTGTACCATCTCATGCATGGTTTTCAAACAGGAACATGTTCTTCATTATTTTTGCATGTAAATATCTACTTATATCTATATCTACATGCACCATGGCTCTAGTT
This sequence comes from Chironex yamaguchii, assembly GCA_024741275.1. Classification (NCBI taxonomy): domain Eukaryota; kingdom Metazoa; phylum Cnidaria; class Cubozoa; order Chirodropida; family Chirodropidae; genus Chironex; species Chironex yamaguchii. Next base: position 5,341 of record JANTCA010039583.1, read on the forward strand.
TTCATGACCTTTCAATTCAAGTGCTTTCCCACCTTATTCCCTATCTAATGAGCAGAGAAAATTTTTCACCTCTCTAACTTGTGTTGACTATAGCTTTAACACACACGCAAAAATGGAAAGTAAAGAGATTCAAATGACCTAATGAGTAGCAAGTTTAGCTTCCGTCACTTCTTGGGTTAATCAAATACGGCTCGTTGTTAGCTATAACTGCAATTATAACTTTTGCTATTTATACAACTGGTGTTAAGGTCACTTAGAGGTAAGATACAGCAAAGAAAGTACAAAAAAATGCCAGTTCCCGTATTGACCAATTTTTTTTTCAAAAAAAGTCAAATTCAATGCAATTCAATCTTATTTTTCTAACTTTTTTGCGAGTTAAGCTACTGCTGATGAAAAATGTTATTTTATTGTCATGGCCTTAGTTATTGCCCTATTTTGCCCAACAATCATAAGTGAATGACCTGGTAGTAGAGAAGCCTGGTTGTATATTGCCAAGAAACGTTTAAGATAACAAAAAACAATGTAAGATCTTACAATGCGAACTTACAAACAACACGCTTCATTCTCAGAGGTCTTTGTCTATATACCTTTGCCTTGACTGTAGGGCAGTTAAACCACTTCACATTTTTCACTGGTTGATCAGTTTTAAAAACAAGCTGATCTTAAACACCTTATACTGTAAATGTTTTGTCATAATTAGATTGTGGCTTTTCGTATAGTCCGGCAGCACTAACTTGTATTTCTTAGAGCTACTTTACCATTATTTTCCGTTATGTATAAACATACTTACTTACTTTTAAATATCAAACAGCAAAAGATTTCAGAATTGTGGTCTAAAGCACTGAAACCAATTTAAGTTAGAATCATGTAAACATTGCGATCAATTTAAAATCAAAGTAAAGTAAACATTGGGACCGATTTAAAGATAAAATGTAGTAACTATTTGGTCCAGTTTAAAAATAAGATGAAATAAACATTGGGACCATTCTAAAGACAAAATGTAGTAAATATTTGGTCCAGTTTAAAATTAAGATGAAATAAACATTGGGACCATTTTAAAGATAAAATGTAGCAAATATTTGGTCCAGTTTAAAAATAAGATGAAATAAACATTGGGACCATTTTAAAGATAAAATGTAGTAAATATTTGGTCCAGTTTAAAAATAAGATGAAATAAAAATTGAACCCACTTTAAAGTTTGAACAAAGTAAACATTGGGGCCATTTCAAAGTTAGAATGAGGTAAACGTGACTTAACTACAGGACAGCATCTCTTAAAAGGCCCATCCTACGCCGTAACTAATGACACAGCGTTCAGCGATTGGTTTTTGCCAATTCAGGGTCCAATGCAAATGTGGGCACGTACAAATGTGTAAGTACATTTGTTGCCTGCAGTCGAGTGAGTTACCATGCCAAGTTCCCATATGGACGGATATTGGCATGGCCACTGTTAATAATATGGCATTATTTTCAGTAAAGCGCAACAAAATTAATAGAACTCCATATAACATAATTTTGTTTTCCTCATATAACATTTTGTAAACTGCACCCTTTATGCTGTATGCTATTAAGTATAATGACATTGATGACAACCAAAATTACTTAGATGCAAGACAATTATAATGTACAACAACAATAACAAGTTAAATAGCTTAATTTTATAGCATGCATAACTGCCAACCCATTAGTACAATTAAGCTCCAATACAAATGTTCAGTGGAAGAGAAAACTTACAACGTAGCCGCAATTGTATCAAAAACTACTTATCGGTCTGCAGACAGATCTTCTCAGGAATGCAGAAAGATCTTCTCGGGCATGCAGAAAGATCTTCTCAGGAATGAAACTTTGGCAACAAAGCAGATTTACATTGCGACAAAACTCTCTACACTACAAGGAGAATAGTTAGACCCTAGTAGTAAACTTATTCTTTACGTAACATGCTTTGTTAATAGATACCAACTATGTACTTCTGTTGTGTCTTTACTTTCATACTCAGTCTAGTTTCTTAGGGTGTATGCTTAATATTCCTTTCAATATCCACTACTCACTAATTTTTTTGTTAAACTTTCTAACCTTTCTGCCATAAACGTATTTTAAAGATTAAGCTATTAACACAGTGTTATTTTGTGTAATTTGATGAAATACAGTAGATGTCTAATAATGTTAAAGATTTGAAGCAAAAAGACAAAGCATCGAAATTATTTTGGATTTGAAATGAATTTTAAATGTACTTAGACATACACAGAGCACAAAGAGGTAGCTTTCTTTTGGTAAATAAAGACCGGTTTTGCACGAAATGAGTTTCGTAATGTAGATCGCAAAACATCATACTCTTAAGATCTTGGCGCTTATCCATCAAAAAGAAATTGCCCAAGAAGCAATTCCGATCTTACTTGCGATGCATACCTTGCAGTAGTAAGTCTTTTATTATCAATACATCAAATACCAATCCACGGTAAATCCTGTTTACAATAGTGAAGAACACCAATGCTTAAATGAAAGTAATGGTTATACTGTTCTTGGTAACTATTTTCAAGGCAGTTACAAAATCTACAGACGTATTCCCAAGAATCGGCGAAAATTAGCCACAAATGCCTATTCACATCTCTTTATTGAATTCTTTCACCATATAAATTAAACGTTCAACAAATTTGCAGTGTTTTTATTTACAATCAATGATAACACCAAAGGAGATTGCTACCCGCATGATTTTATCATATCACAAATCAATCTTTCGATGGGTACATCTCCAACTGCTTTCTTGAACAAAGCCTCCTCGATTGCCCTTGAGTTAATTTTCTGCAGTGTTGGAAGAAGCAGTAATAGTTTACCGAACCTAGAAGACTGGGACTGATATTTAGAATGAATATAATCAAAAAGGGTCACATGACAGCGATCTTGTAGCTTCTCCACAGCAGGTGCATCCCGCAGCCCTTTAGCACCTAAAAACAAAATAGAATGATGTGACTTTGAGCCCTCGTAAAAGGACTTAAAAATGAATTTTCTTAATGCGTCTTTTCATATCAAAGTTACGTTTGTACCTTTTTCCTATATTGGTTTGTCTGTTTGTTAGTTCGTTTGTATATATGTCAATAGCATGGCTCAAACCTTTGTTGAAAGACTTCGATATTTCAGGATTGATGGAAAATTGTCCACACAACATCTATAAAAACGCAGCACTGACCAAACTATCACCATTAATAAATATCATTAAATTCGGCTGCCTTACCACGGGTTATTTCTTGCTTAGTTCTCATATGGCTCTAATTAAGGGAAACTTTAACAGTAGCTAGTATCAACTGAATTGCACGTCATTAGCATCATGATTATATAGGCCACAGAAATCACTGTGGCTAGAGAGTGTAAGGCATCTATTAACGGTATCACTTATCTTTTGCCTTTGAGTAAGCTTCCTTGCTCGGAAGAAGGACAAGTCTGATAGAGACAATTTTATAAGCAAATGAAAGCTAGATTTGCTCTTTTAAGAACATTTCACTACTTTAAGTTATTGCTAAACCTTTAGTATGCAAAAATTTAGGATAAATAATTTTGATGATTTCTTTTTAAACTTGGATTTAAGCCATTCTAGGATGTCAAATTGCTACGAAACTCGCGTCTTCCGAGCCACATGGTGACTTACCACTCTTATCCATTCGTGCATTTAGCAGTTTGCCTTCGGGAATGACAGCCCTTGTCAGAAATTAACATACCGAGTGATTATGAAGCTTAAACAATAAAATAACGTACATATTTATTACTGTACCTGGATTAAAAAGGATAACTCCTTTTAAGCAAGAATATTCAATCTTGTCAATGTGAAGCATCTGAAACTTTCTTACAACATCATCCAACAGCTTGATGTCGTCCATAGTCTCTGATGACACCGAAAAGGACAGAATAACTGAGGTAAGATCCCGTGGAAGAATTGAGCATTGACAGGCGGCAAGGATAAACAATTCCAGCCAAGCATCTTCAAGAAGTATCACCTGGAGAAGAAAGGGAAAGTGTTAGCAAAGGACTTTTAATTCTGGACAAGGCGTTGCCCTCGTGAGACCAAAGTAAGATTATGATTATTGACCCCGTGAATTCTTGATTCTAGTTACAAGCTCTGCTTGTTAATCATTATATCTCATTTGTTATTAATTCTACACGCCTTGTTTTGTGTGTGACCAAATTGTTCTAACATTAAATTGATAAACGAACTTCTTAATTTAGCCAACCTTCAGTAAATTAAGATAGAAAATATAAATGTATTTACTTGAGTACAGGATATGAAAATTCATACTTACTTGGTCACGGAAAGACAGCTCAAGGAACATTGGAACACTCTTTGCCCACTTGAGGACAATAAAAAGAAGACGCGCAGCAGCCTCGCATACAAGTGATTCCGAGTGTCGAAGATGACGTACTTGTGATGGAGGGACCTGAGAATAAAGATATTTAGTTAGCCAATACGCTTTGGCCACACAGTACAAAAATATACTAACGGGTACTGTCCAGAGATGTAAAGATTCGTAAGGTTGAAGCATATATGGCCGCTCAAAAATTACGTAACGCAGATTTCTATCATTTTCGACCATTCTCCCCTTGTCACGAATCTTAACATTTGAGTCAATAGCCCTTTTTGTGACGTAACGAAACAGTCTCATGACCCTCTCCTCTACGAAATTCATTTTCATATCTATCAGAGTACGTGAAATACATATTACATGTTTTAAAAAATTCTTGGTTCAGATTATTCTGCTTTCCATGATTTGTTACGCGATATGTACACCGAGACCCTTGTCTCCCCTCAAATTATCATAACAAAATGTCACAAGAAATGAGTACCTCCTCCCCCTCTAATCTGTTACGTAATTTACGAATGGCCTCATATTTATAATTTTACTTTGGGGATAGATTGCTTTATTCCATAAAGGAAGCCAATTTGATACAAATAGATCAGCTGGTTTGGAAAATATAGAAAATAACAGCTTGAGCTTCCTGTAAAATGATGTATAGATCAATCAATATTTTGTTAAATGTTTTAGTCTGCGTTCGGTTGACGTCGTAAGGATATAATTATAATTCATAGTGCACAAATTTTGATAAAAGCCTTGCTTGTTAGAAACTTTATTAGTCATACCAAAAAATACCACACGAGGTAGAAAATAGATGTTTTAATCCCGATGCTGTTGGTTGTATCGTAGCTAAAGCGGACATTTTCTGTCGGTACTAGTTATCTAGGTGCAACTTGGTATAAGGCGAGTCTCGGTGGTTTGGGAATGACGTAGCTAGTAAACTGTGACCTCCTTTCTTATTCAATCTTTAGTACTCTCACCAAGCCGGTGGTGGAGATGGGGGTTATAGAAGGTCTATAGACGTCTATAAATGAGTATCAAGTTCTAGTACACAGCTGAAGAGTACTCGAAACTATTGAAACAAGATAATTGGCCTTTGGTTCCGTGCGCCCGCGTTGTTGTTGCTACATCCAGTCACACTTTTTACGAAGGTTGAAATATTTCGTTAACGCCTTACCACGTGTTCAAAACAAAGGCCATTTTTAGCAGAAGGATTGTCATTTGCCATTTTTCAGGTAATCATTATTGTTCCGTTAGAATGATATCATTGCAATGTTGTGCTTTGTAGTGAAGGCAGATCACAGAAAAATATTTTCGATGTCAATATTCCGTATTGGGCAATTAAACAAAAATACAATTGGTAGGTAAAGAAATATGCTCCTTTAAGTAATTACCCTTAAGGGTGACATGATCTTCCCTACTAATGTAAAAATGCAACAACACTATGGAAGAAACAATAACTGTCTTCACGTCTGGGTTAATCTGTGTTGTATGGGTCATGGAAACATCAGAAATTAATGTAAAATATTGGTTGATGCCACATTTTGGCCATGAGTAGGGCACTGAGCTAGTTATATTGCTAGTTTGATGAAACATAATTACAGAAGTTTATCTAGTCCTTTAGTACAATGAATCGCAAAAAGAAAGAGAAATGATTAGGACGTGTAAAAACATCAACTACTAATTAACTAAAGGCAGTAAATGATGAATATCTCAAGGGAGACTTAGTGATAACGAAGGAAATAAAAGTATAACGTCTAGGTCGTTCTTAAGTATAGGTTTGTGTTCAGCTATTGTAGTAGTTAAAGTCATGTCTCTTTCCCTGAAGATTATCAGCCTGGTTCTATCAGCTATTATATTTATTAATTGAATAGATACTTATAAACGTAGTGATAAATAGTTGCCTAGGTTAAAACTTAATTATCTTTCGTTATCCAGGTGCTTAGGAAAGAATCTTACTCTTTTTAACTGCTGATGATACAGTAATAGGACAATACATACACTGTCGTGTCCATAGTTAACTGCTTCCCTCACTGAAGTCCAACATGTATGCCTCTCCTGATTCATAGTATTTACGATATCATCTGGCTCTGCCCCAATAAGGGCGTCCAGAAAATTTGTTGTGATAGACATTGGAGGAGTCATTGTCAATTTAGAAAGAGCGTGGATCTCAGGTGGCGCTGGGCATTTACCACGAAACAGTTGGTGGTATTGCTGGTGATGTTGTGGTGTTAACTGCTGGGGTTGTTGTTGTTGCTGTTGTTGACGTTGCATATGATGTTTTCTTATAGTGGAGGTTCGTGGTCCACGTTCATGTTGAACAGCTGCAAAGGGAAGAAGTAGTCTCAAAACATAAACGCATTTCTAGGTTACAAATAACATAAAATTAAGCAAAGCAGAATGTATAGCTTACCTTTCTTCTAATACAAGTTTTTTTATAACTGTCAAAAGTTATTCCAAAATGTTATTCCAAGTGTACGCAAATTCTGTCCTGCCTGACTCGTTGAGAAGGGTTTAAGAACTCGGAAGCATATGATATAAAATCAACTGCGTCATCCTAACTGTAATACGTATAGTTGTTACACGATTTGCAACTCGATTATAAGCAACACGAGTCGATCCGAAAAATTATTAAACAACTTCAGTTCTGTATATCAATTCGTGAAAATATCAAAAACCTTACGAATAAGGCTTGGTTATGGGAACCTTTCATCGTGTAACAGTTTTAAGAATTAGCAATTTTTGACTAGATGAGTATATAATGTATCCTTGAAATATGTTTTTTTTGTTGGCTGCTCTTCCTGTTGTGCAATTACTGAAAAATGCTTTACAAAAATAAGCCCCAATAAGGCAGAATGAGTGTTTTTTTCACTTGGACTCTTCCAATATTGCTTTGTTTCTTCATTTTCTCTTTGTTTCTTTTCCTTTCTTGTTTATGATTGTGTAGTTTCGATCTATGTTTGCTATAAGTAGGTTACCATCTATCTATACTTTCCTTTCTGACGATTCGTACTCTGATGAGTGTCAGACGAAAAAAGCTTTTAAGTATGTTTTTACAGCGATTTTGCAAATTTTCTACGGTGGACCTTAATGGTTTTAACACCTTAATGGTCTGCAATAAATATAAACAGTGAAAACGTTGCTTCGAGTACAAATCGTGATTCTTGGCGCGTTAGAACTATCAATAGATGATTTGTATCATATCTAAAGATGGTTGTGAACCACGCTGATTGTACGGTTACTCATTTTGGTTCATTTCTTCTTCTATACTAAAATCAACTTAATTGCATCATGGACTAACCACGAGATTTATCAATCCAAGTTTGTTTATGGTCAACTTTTATCTCTTACCATCTTTATTCATATTGACCTGAAGGCATTTTTGTAGTCGACAATAGCGACACTGATTTCGGTGCATCTTATCCACTGGGCATTGTTTGAAGCCGCCTTGCTCTTTTGAATTTTTTGAGCCCGAATGCTGTTGCTGTCGGCACGTGTACTGCCTGAAAGAAGATTATGAGAAAAATGAAATTTAAAAGGTTAGACGGGACCAAACTATATATATTTTGATTAATGCCTTGTCAACTACAATAATCAAAGTAGGTTTACTTAGGTTTTCATTCAAATTATATAGCCATATTGATATTCTTAAAGCTTAGCAAAGGAAATTTAGTCCTATTTAATAACCTAAAATTAATAGAAAAATGAAACCGGTCACAGGTCAAGCGCAGTAGGGTAAAATTGATGGTAAGAGGGAAATTGATTGAAAATCAATGTCTGAAATGTAATTTAAGAATCCTTGGTGAAAAAAGGGAAAATATTTCAATATGCCATTATTTGACTCAAGATTTGCAGTTCTTTCTAAGTAAAGAAATGTTATCAGCAGACAACCTTTATTTGTTTTATTTTAATGCAATAATGGCAGTGGAGATCTGTTTTTCTAGCAACGGAAATGGTGTTTAGGAACTTGAAGAAGCAAGAACATTGATTTTTAAATAGATCCAACTCAACGGAAAGGAACTGAGTTTTAGTCAGTCTAAGCAAGTATGCCAATATGATGGTATAAATAATTTTATTTCATTGACATGATAAAGTTTGATGTACAATATATGCAACATTACTGAGGAGGAAATTTGTTGTACTACATTGCATCAGAATGTGTATGGGAGGTATCTTATTGATGCAAAGGGTACAGCTATGATTTTTTTTATTTAGAGGACTGCTGAGTTTTAAAACCCTTTATCAGAATTGGTATGTTGTAGCTAAATTGTTTCTTGTACTTATCAAAGTAAATGCAATACAATGTCACAAGCAAATATATAAATTAATTTATCATTTTGTGACTAACAGGTCAACAAATAAAGACCTTGATTGTGTAAATAAATTGCCTTAATATGCTCACTCCATGTTAATACTGGGGAACGTAATTCTATGAAAATTAGTGCTTATACAAAACAATGGCTAAAATGAGACATTATGCTATACATATCTAACAATAATCTCAGGCTAGCAAGTCATTGATAAGTCGCATTATATTTTATAGGTTTATTTTTAGCTGATTTAAGTGCCTTTTCCTGCTATATCATGGATAATCACTAGAACCTCATAGTTTACGATTTAGTAATCATTAAAACCATCAATTTAAAGTACATAACATACAAGTATAAGAAAACAATCCCCCACTTCGGATGATTTAAAGGCTAAGAAATATTGGTAATAATGTTACTAATGGCTACAGATTGTATTTAGCATAGAAACAATTTCGATTGAAGAATAAGTTAGAATTATAAATCAACTTCACAAGTTAATTCATGTACTTAAATCATTTGATAAAATCTGCAAAAGATTTACAAATATTACACCGCAATCGATTTGCAAAATATAAAATTTGTATCTATACTACCCTGTTGGAAGAAGAGCACCCATCTATGAACTTTCTATACACAAAACCTTAGCCATATCTGTTGCATTTTCTATTTTGCTGGTTATGTCTAAGCCCTATCGCATTGCATTTTTGTGAAACAAATTGCTAAACAGATCAAACTTAATTTATCGACGACACATGGAATCACTGATGTCTTTTGCAGGATTCATTGCCGTTGTTTGTTTGATAATTTATGAGCAGTTGATATATTAAAGTATCCAAATAATCAACAAGTATATTATTGAAAGAGATCGGTAATTAAATTGATTGAATAATACAGTACAGTACATGTCTCTAAGAAGTCAATAAATATATATATATTTGTCAAGAGTGGACCAGCACCACAATAGCTTCACTAAGTGGGAGTCGACCGGGCTCGAACTGGTAACCCTCAGACTCAAAAGCCAACACTAAAACTTCCGTGCCATTACGCACAAACATTTGTGAAGAACACTCAAAGTCTTTGGTATTACGAGACGAAGCCCAGCCGTCGGGTAAGGGGAAATTCATATATATATATATATATATATATTATATACATAAATTGGAATACCTATTTTTCCTGATGCTTCTCTTGAAAAATCCACTGCAACCATCACATGCATACACGCCATAATGCTTTCCTGATGAATTGTCTCCACATACAGCACAAGGGATTCCCAAAAGCCGTCCTTTAAAAGAACAAATAAGAAATTCAGCAAATTATGAAAGGAGTAGGAGGACAATGATATTGAATTTCCAAAGATAATGTCGTAACAGTTTTACAATTGATTAAAAAGCATACGAAATACCACGTTTCACCCGATGTTTTTGCACTAGGAATACCTTACTGTGTAGAGGCAGGACTGGTAACGTCATTGTAAGCTTAAATCCTAAATATTAAGTTCTTCGCTATTTGAATCCTTCTGAAGAAAAGCAACCCAACCACTGTTTTCTTTCCAAGGTAGTTAGGTCTTGTAATACTTTCTTCTGTTTAATTACTTCTTTATTTTCAGTAGCAAACGACAGTTACTTTTACAATGTGAAGTTACCCATTGCTCGCTGATGTAACAGTTGAACCTGTCTTTAGTTGACATGCTATGTAGCGGACACCTGGTAACAGCGGACACATTTTGTAGTGACTGTTCGAATCATAGTCAAACTCTCACAGAAGTACTTCAGTATAGGGGTCAGTTAAATAGCGGGTACTTGCTACAGGGGACACATTTTCTCGGAACCACATGAAAATTTGCTTTAAACTTAATCTGTGTATAGCGCACACTCGTATCTCACTCGTATTCAAGCCCCCTATGGCTGCATGGCCCCTGAGTTGTGAGAAGAATATAAACCGATAACGTTCATGTTGCATTAAGTATTTTATGAACAACGCAACTATTTCAAACACTTTGCTATTTTAGCATCTATGTTCCCAGTAAACTTCTTGAATGGTCAAAAACATTTTTATCTCTTTTCCCTATTCTTTGCAAAGCATTGGAAACCTCAATATAGAGGACACTTTTTCCAGCAACCGTATGTGTTCACCATAGACCGGTTTCACAGTATCAATCCTCTATTTAAGCCAACTGCAAAGTGGTCAAACAACTCTCTTTTTGTTCTAGTCATCAATGTCATCTATTATTTTGTCTATATAGTAAAGCTACAAATATCACGTAACTCGCAAAAGATTCTTTCGCAAGCGAGAATTACCTCTATGTATGTTATAAACAGTCGCAATATGAGCGGTGTAGATACAAGGAACGCTGAGAAAATGGGATTTGAAAATCATGCAATATAAAAAATTTCGAACTTTCTTCGTCAATATTTCTCGAACGAGATGATTTCTTGCAATCCTTGCCATAATCTTGATTATAAGATGACGGTTTTTCAACGCAGTCTTCAGACGATTTGCTTTCTTCTGCAAGTCCAAGGACCGATGATCTTTTTTCATATTTTGCTACCGAAGGGGTATCATTAGGAATTTTAGGAGGCAGATGCCCCCCAGGTTTAAATCGCTGATAAAAATGTGATTTTCTTCTTGGTATCCATGATGATACCCATTAGCCATATCCTACGAGCTCTTTGTATCCTATTACAATGTCTTTAGCATTCCAGGACGAACACCTTTTTTGCACATGTCATTTTGTAACTTTTTTAAATGACATAAAAATGTCTATTTTGCTAAGCATGACCTGAAGCTAAAAGCATCTACAATTTTATTCAATTGAACCATATGATGTAACTGGGTCCTCATTATTTTTAGTACATTTGAAACATTTCAAAGTTTCTGAGTGCCAGGTGGGATAAAAATGACAATGATTTGATAATTAGGCTGACTGCTACGCTTTATGGTTCATTCATTTATAGCATTTACTTGCTCGTTAGGTGATGGGTAATTTGTTGGATTTTTTTCACTACAGAGCACGACTTTTTAAAGAGAATAATAATTTTAAAGCATATGCAAAGCGTACCCAAATTTTCGCAATGAAATCCAAAAGTATTTAAAAGATAGGATGACAATATTTCATTTAAAGAGTTCAAGAGTAAAATGAGAACGAAAGTATATATCCCTTAAATCAAACAAAAGAATGATTTTTCCAAAATTCTTTAAAAATAGATATTCTATTCACAAGTAACGTTTTCCTTTATGCTTTAGGAGAAGTAAGTTATAATACCAAAGGAGATATAATTAATAAGAGATTCTTGAATTACATTCTTTTTAAAAGCATCAATAAATTATATCATGGCTCTAGAGATTAGACTGTAATAAATTATATGTTGATATTACAAGCCATTATTGGATTGTCATTTGTTTTCCAATACTTGTAGATCTAAATAATTTATCTCTTTGCAGGATTTCATCTTCTCACACAGCAAATGGTACACACACGTTATTCATTCTGCTGATAACATTTAAAAATGAATAACCCTTTATTCCTTTGACAAATATTTAAAACCAGTACCTTTTAGTAAGTCATTAAAAGTAATTTTTAGTGACTTTTAAGTGGCTATCACGGCATGAATTCTTCCTAAGGGAAAGCGCTTGCTGAGGCTTTCAACGAAGAAAGGCATTTCTTTACTGATCAATACAAGTCATAACGGTAATGACATACTAAAGTAGGCGAGTTCTGTTTAAATATATGTCAATGTGCACTGAAACCAGCTAAAAATCAACAGCAGAAAAAATGGGGAATCAAGTTATTACTAATAATTTTATTATACTTGTTTCGATCTTGACCACCGTCAATGGCAAACATGTCATTATTTCATAACTCACCAAAGGTATAATGTTAGACCTAGCCAGACTAGTTTTTGGATAAAACTGTTGAATGGCTTGTCAGAGTTAATCAAGATCGCTCCTTTAAAGTTAGTGGTCTGATATACACTTTGCTAGTATATTATAAATTTGACAACCAAAAACTAACTACAGAGGCAGAAAGAACAATCAATACTAGCATAAGTTCTGAATAATGAGTTTACTGTGCTAATGTCGACACACAGACATCTGAATTACTAAGAACTGCAATCTTTGAATGCAAAAATTTTAACTTCATTTTCCTTTCGTCCTCAAAAACAACATCTTTGCAAGCCTCATTCTGTGGTCTAATCCTACCACACTTGCTTAGAACATGAATCACAGATGATCGTGGTTTGTCAAGAGCGAAAATGGAGATAAAATCAAGAAAACTAATTTCTTTATCAAATTACCTTACGCAGTCTCAAACGTTTTGCCAATTAGTAGTCAAACTTTATCTATATGCTTATACTATTGGCTACGGATGCAACTTTTCAGGGACAATTGTTATATACTTGCAGCTAATTACTATCCATAAGGCAATTTTGTCTATTCAGCAATGTTTTACGCAAGCCACAAATCCATATTTAATGAGGGTAAGAACACTTTTGAATTTTGTTTTTGTCAAATGTACTTTCCCGAATTCATACAAAGCAAGTTAATTAACTACAATTTTGGTTATGAGACTTCAAAGATGTCACTTATTTTGGTAAAAAGTCTTGAAAGTTTAGGTCAAGTAGGGAGAAATATGCGGTGGTGATCCTTCATTTTCATTAATTCTGTTTAAATATGTATTCCTCAACTTCAAATATGCCTCAGGTGGAATAAATTAAAGCTGAGATCAGGGTAACCCGGACAATCACAATATGAGCAGTGCTATTTCGTCTAATTTGACCCCTTTTTGATAGAAGCCGAACAGTGTTCTTCTTTTAAATCTTTATTCGACAAAGTTCTGCTAAACATTAATAAAAACTTGGAACTAAATGCGATTATTTAAGATTAAAATATTATTTTAAATGCTCGCTCGATACATACCGACGGTATTTTAATAGCTAATTGATCCGTAAAAACTCTTTTGCTTTAATAATAATGATATATTTAGACATAATTTACGACCATTATATGGTAAAAATATGGAGGATTGTTAATGACCCTCATCATTCTACTCTATAATAGTGTTTAACTCCTAGTCATCAAGGTATTTTTAGATTTTTTCTTACGGTTTTTCTTAACATTTTATCTCGCCGTCTACCTGACATATGTGATAAAAATCATAAAATGTATTTTCTCGTGAAAATCATTTAGCATTTTTCCAAAAAATCATTTTCTGCTATTTGTGTATACATAAGTATGAACGTAGATGTCGATAAGTGTTTACATGTGTTCTGTCAAAATCTGTATTGATCTTGCCATGTATTTGCTTATAGGTGTACACTGTACAACAAGATTTATCTAAGCTGAAGTAGTCACGCTACCCACATTCTGAATATGACCTCCATAGTGATATATCATTGTGCTGTCCGAACAGCAAAGGATTTAAATGAGCAATCCAAGTGCATTTTTTGAGTTTTAAGAGCAAAGTTGCCTATTGAATGATTAAAACAGCAGCTACTGACTGAATATTACAAATGACATAAGTTTATATACGACCATTATTTTTTGATATGTAAAAGTACAGAATGTCCTTTTTAGCAAACACTACAAGAAATAAAAGAGAAAATCTATCTGAATAAATTTATATTGATAGGTAATTTTGTTCACATATGTAGTAAAGTCGTGTAACATGTACCCATTTTAAAATACTTCTTTCAAAAAGGTACCTATTTTCGAATAAGATGGCACAAAACCCATTTATTTCAGGTCATTCGAAAAGTAAATCTTTCAACACGAAACAGGTTTGTGCGAATACATAGATATATTTCTTTTTAAAGAAACAGGACTTTCATTTAACGTCTTCTTCATAACTAGAGTTAAATGAAAGTCGTATTTAGTTAATAACACACAGACA
>JANTCA010039594.1:9272-19881 GCA_024741275.1 Chironex yamaguchii
AGAATCAAAATCTCTCGCATGAGCATTTTTAATAGCAGCTCCAAAAACAACACAAACGAATCACGATCTCCCGCATGAGCCCTTCAAGCGCATCCCTAAAAACAACACAAACGAATCACGATCTCCCGCACGAGCCCTTCAAGCGCATCCCTAAAAACAACACAAAAGAATCACGATCTCCCGAATGTGCAATTGGAGCGCATCCCTAAAAACAACACAAATGAATCACGATCTCCCGCACGTGCCCTTGGAGCGCATCCCTAAAACAACACAAAAGAATCACGATCTCCCGCATTAGCATTTTTAATAGCAGCTTCAAAAACAACACAAACGAATCACGATCTCCCGCATGAGCATTTTTAATAGCAGCTCCAAAAACAACACAAAAGAATCAGGAGCTTCCGCATGAGCATTTTTAATAGCAGCTCCAAAAACAACACAAAAGAATCAGGAGCTTCCGCATGAGCATTTTTAATAGCAGCTCCAAAAACAACACAAAAGAATCAGGAGCTTCCGCATGAGCCCTTCAAGCGCAGCCCAAAAAATTAACACACTGCAACAAATTACTGAGACAATATGGTGGAATTTAAAAGTAAATGTAACAAACAAGAGGGTATAAATGTTACCAAGTATGTTAGAAGAACAGGAAAAAGTTTAATAGGCGAGAAGGCCAGTTTACTTTGAGTTTGAGAGTAAACACGAAAAAACCCCACGCGAATACAAAAATGTCAACAAAGATACAACTGAAATTTTGATTACTGAACTAAATTTGTGAAATTCACGGGCAAGTAAGAGTACATACCATTCCATATGTTCAACCAAGCTTCCCAAAAGGTAGAATCCTTCATGATCATGTGCTCGAGACGCGATTAACTTTTGAAAAACACCCAGAACAGCCAGCTATGGGAAAAAGAGGCTTGCCTTGCTTTAAAAAGGAATTTTTTCGTCACTGCTTGCAAGATATATATATCAAACAGAAATGGAATTAAATGTGATAAGGTATGATTTTTTACGAACCCAAGTTTTGAAAAGGAAACTTCAAAAAAAGAACGGGGCAATGTAGGTTTGGCCGCATTATTTTGGCGATGCAAAAACTCACATCTTTGATTTATGCAGTAAGATTCTGTCGTGTATTTAAGCCGGTATCATAAACCACAGTCTCCACTAAAACTGAGCATACCTCAATCAGAGGTCAATCTCCTTAAAACCGCTGGCTTTTGAGTCTCCTCGGGGACTCTCGACGAGTCGAAAACAATGGTTAATGACCTCCGTAAACTTCATGGGTGAAGCCCTGAACCAAATGTATGATGAAACTAGAAAAGCTCTCCTCTGCCATATTTTCATTTACACCAAAAATAATATTTTAACAATATACAAAAAGATATACTTATTTATCTACATAATTGGAATAACGATGACTGAATAAAAAGCTTCGTAATGGCTGTTTTCGTCAGGATTAATTTGTAGCTACTTAAAATACATCAAATCCGTTCACACACTACTGAATCTTTAAGGTCTCAGCTCCAACTAAGTAGTAGTTGCATGTCTGTATCGTTATTGACTAGTTAACAGGGTTGGACATTTCTGAGGTCCACTAGTTCTGGAAAGTAGTATCCAGAATGGTAGCAGAATCAAAACTGTTCACAACGATTTAGAATCTCTTCCCACTAGCATCAGACAATTTTCGTCTTATTCCTATTTTTTTATTACTCAGATATTGCAAAAATAAAATTTGACGCTCGAATTACTGTAATGTTGACAACCATTTTAAAGTGATCAAGAATTCGGGATTTGATCATCACCAAAAAAAGAATAGGCCTGAGCCAGTCAGTACCAACATCCAGTAAAAATTTCAAAGCGACACATTCAATACGTTCAAAACTTTTAAAAGTATGTTGCCAACAAACAAACAGATGCCGACAAAAACATGACGTCCTTGGCGGAGGTAAGAAAATGCAAGAGTTGGCTTGTTCTGGCCACAAACTGTTGCGCAAACATTGTCTTGAATCAATCAATCAATCAATCAATCAATCAATCAATAAGGGTTGCTATCATTCTACGAGGAACCAATAGGAATTTCATGAACAATGTAGGCCACTGGATTGTTTATTTAACAGACATGTTTGCGCCGCCACAGTCTGCTAAATTAAACCAGCCAAGGGCCTGGGCGCACTAGCACCTGTAACATGACAAATTTAAACTTAATTTTTTTCGTCTTTCAACAATAGGTGCTACGTAACAACCTAGTGCGCCAAGCAAGGTTCCACGTTGCTGGAATTGTCAAGTTTCGGCTTATCCCTGCAAAGGTTCTGCCGCTCTGCCTTAGTGCTGGACGAAGTCCTGAAAACGGAACATCACCAAACATCACTTATCTTTGTCAACGTGGAAAAACTTCACTCGATTGTCAGATTTGACGAAGATAATCCCATTACATATAGATACAAGTGCGCCTAGGCCCTTAGATCCCATTTACACGATGTCCGTAGCAAGGTGGTATGATTTAACAACGGCATGAAACCGTGCCGGCATGGGCAAATTTGTGACTTTTTCTTACCGTTTACACGATACCAGCATGAGATTACGTCGCTTTGGTAAGGCAATGGCTGTGACGTCACGTGTTTTTTATTGTGCACTTCTTTTACTGTTTTATTGACTGTTTTACTGTTTTATGGTCAAGCGACATGAAGTCATACCGCCACCATGCCGGCATGGTCCGTTTACACGATGTCGTTATCATACCGGTATGAACCTGTACGAATACGGCTATCGACACACGTTGGATTTCAGATTCGCACCTTCTGATGCCGGCATGATATCGACATCGTGTAAACAGTTGACCTACTAAACAAAAGACATCATGCCGTTGTCATTTCATATGGCCATGCTACCATGATCGTATAAACGGCGTCTCACAGACTGGTTCGTTGTTGCACGCGGTGATGAATGCTTCATTATGATTTTTCGCTGCACGAGGAATACTTCACGGATATTCCAAGAACATTCAACTGGATTACCTCTAGCACAAACAAGCCAGGTAAGTCTACCATTAAGAGGCATATAACAAGGTCAAACGGTTCAAATAACGGTTGCCACGTTATATCGGTAGAAATTTACGTGCAAGAAACTCACTCTAAACATCATCAGTGAACTAAATTTGCTTCCTTTGTAAGATACATAAAGTTTCTTGTACAGAGTATCTCTTGTCGTTGTACGTTGATCAAACTAGCCTTCGCTTATCAACACGAGCGCGGAAACATCCGATTACAGATAAGAGCTCTCGTATCTACAAACACGTACAGGAATCACAAGAAAGTGTGTCGTTATGCCTCGTAACTTGATTAACAGCTTAAGATAATGCATCAAGTTCAGTAAACAAGTGTACGATTACAATCTTTGACCCTCATTTGCGTCGTTTTTCTTTTCCAATCACCGTTATCTACGTCGTAACTCAAATCCGAAACAGGTGTTAAATCCAAGAAGTCTGGTCGTCATTTTGTAGCTTACAGTATTTCGGACTTAGTGTTCAGATTCAAGTTCAAATCAATTCTCAACATGACATATGCATGACCTAAACTACATAGTTAAAACTAGGCATTGGAAGTCGTAAACAGGCAGGAGGCAGCAACAAGGTCTTCCTAAAGACAAAAAAGATAGGCCACAGACCGTACGGACAGCGGTTGGAACTATTCTCGATCAAGGATCTCTGGGAAGGATGAAGTGCTAAAGTGAGCACTTTTCTGACTTGCTGAACAGAATTGATCCCGAAACTTGTCGATTCAGATCTCAAGGATCAAAGCCATCCAGGTTGTATCTAGTCAGTAATGAGCCACCATCAGAGCAGGTTTCAAGATCTCTCAAGACCATGAATATAATGAGGTAGAATGGCGCAAGTTATGGGATCTTCTCTAGATAATTTATGACATGATTTGGGACGAGGACTTAATTTCATACAAACGAGAGTTGGCCCTTGTTGCTTTTGTTCAATAAGGGGCGCAAAGAAGACTACAGGAAGTAATGTACAATTTTACTGTTGAGTCTTGCCTACGACGTCTTGGAAGCCATCCTGCTAGAGAGACTGAATTTTGCAGCCTGATGCAGGGTAAAAACAAACAAGAGTCACAAGCTGGATTTCGTCCGAGGAGTTTGTGCTCGACTTGATGCACAGAAACAGCCAATGGGGAATAGTCAAAGAGCTGGGAGCTTCACAAAATATCTGGAAGTTGCTAGCTCCCCTTTATGCCAACTCCAATTGCAAATAAGGGTCTCCAACAAGAGCACTGACTGTGTGGTGTAAACAAGCACACGAAAGGGTGGAATCTTTTTACACCTGACAAGTTCAACGTGACGATTGACTAGATTCTCGGAAAATCTTTGTAGGAGTCTGTCGGCATCCTTCTGGCCATAAAACCTATGATCTGCATTCATTGACAAAATTACTCTCTTATCAGAATCAGAAACGGACCTGCAGAGAAGGATCAACTGGGTATCCAGAGAAGCATCAAAAGTTGCCTTCGAGCTAACTGCTGCCAAGTCAAAAGTAATTGCCTGTTGGGCCTCTAGAAATGCTGTGATTACTCTAGAGATTGGTCACATGGGCTTGAAAGTGGTTGATTTTTTCGCTACATAGACAGTCAAATAGCAGGAAATGAGGATATGAAGACTGAAATTATAACAAGGAAGAACAAGCACGCCCAAAACCTGCTCAAGGACCATACCTTTGTCATGTTGGAGCTAACCACCGGTAGAAATCACTCTTGGAAGCTACGGCTGGAAAGTGTGCTTAGTGGGAGATCACCATGTTGAGCATGGATGACATGGCAGGGATAGATAGAGGGATGGATTTAGGCACTAACCTTTCTAGCTTGGGTCTTTCATTGCTCAGGAGGCACATAACATTTACAAACATGTGTCAATTCCATCCTATTGTTAATAACGACCATGATTTCTGCAGAAAACTAAGCTAGTATGGTATGAAATTTAGCCATTGAAAAACGCAAATAGAAGGCGATTCTATCTCAATCCAGTTAAACCTGCGCATAAAAGATTTGCACAGATATGCATAACGAGAATCAAAGAAGTATAACACTGTATCGGGTATACGTACCACTTTATTATCGGCAATAATTTCTTTTGCTCCTCTTTTAATATACGCTTGAAGAAGGCGTGTTAATGCGGGAATATTACCTTCAAGAGAGACCAGAAGCAAAGTTAGCAAGAGTAGTTTTTCTGGCAGATGGCCTCAGCATCTGGGATTATGCTAGTGGAATGCTCCTACGTGCACTTAATTTGGATAGAGCGAGTCAAGGTGAGAAATGCGTGAAAAACATATGATAAACAAAATCAAAACTACAGACTGAGGGATGCCTTGAAAGCACATGACCTAGAAATGCATCAAGAATATGTGCTAGAAGAAATGCATGATACGTAAATGATAAAAATGCTTTCATTGAAACAAGGCAGAGAATAAAACCCAAAATGCATGATAAATACATGATAAAGTAATGCAATATTAGCACCGTTTTTTGTATATTCAAAAGTACGATACCCAGGCTCACATAATCGCGTTACACACGCGCGAGCACACACACACACAAACACACACACACAAGGATATGCCTATGACATACTATCTTAGCTCTGGCAAATTCAAATGAACTAATCCTGTATAACAAAGAGAATAATAGTCATTCTTTGTGATTACCATAGTTTGCCTTTTTCTCATGCAAGTGTTTCAATTCAGACACAGGTGTTTGTAACATCGATTGCTATTATGAGTCAATTACTGCCGTAAGAATAAGAAGCAAATACAATACAATTCTTTTTTCGTTACAAGAAACATGACATTTGAGTTGAGCCTGAATATTTCTTAATATTTTCGTATTTTCAGCCTGTAATGTTTCTTAAATGTTACTAAAAATAGCTCTATTTAAAGTCTCAATTTGACGACCTTATTAAAGGCATAAACCTCAGGTTAAGAAATGACTGCAATTGAGTGCTTTGAGGTATGCTAATCTTTTGAAGTCAGTTACTGAATGCTATCAACCAGTTTTTCCGGCATTTTCCCTTTCAAAGTATTCGAAAGCTAGTCTACGCAGTTATTAGAAGTTCAGCTCGTCCATATTTCTTAAATGTTTGTTTCTATCAGATTTGAGCTTATTTCTTATACATATAAATGTTTCTTCTGTAAACAACCTGTAATGTCATTAACTGGTGTTTAACGTATGGGTAAAAACGATTACTTCATAACCTTCATGTCAATAATTTAAAGTTTCATGGGCTATCCCAGTTCATTCTAGAACTCAGGCTTCCTTTTACGCTTCAAGCAACTTCGTCATACAACACAAAGCAAAGTAAAAATGATACCATACCTGTTCTTTCCCATAAAACAGACTGAAGCAACAAAGGAAAGAGACTCATAAATGGCCCTTGAATACCACCCTCTCTCACTTCCAGCAGAAGAGACAACACTTGAAAAACATAGGGGATGAATTCCGTCACGTCTTGTTTTAAAATATCATGAATAACTGGGAATAATTTTTGTTCGAAGGTTGTTAACTCTGATTTTTTTACTTTTGCAGCTGTCCTAAAATGACAAATTACCAGGAATAAACAGAAAACATATTAGATAAGCACTGAACAAATGAGGCAAACTAGTTGCTAAATGTCCGCTAAAAAGCAGGATACGTTAAGCAGTCAGAAGAGGTTACAAACATACCTAAGGTCTTAAATGTTGCCTGAACGAGGTGACAGTGCTATTAATCATTAAGGACAACTAACCGTTTCTTGTCCACGGAGTGGCTATCGCTGTTGATATTTCGGTTTCACCCGCCAGTGAGATGTGACTGGTCATATCTCTGCCTCTCCCAAACACAAAAATTGTATTATCGATCACTTTGATATCGCAATATAACAAGTTGCCTTTCAATTAGCAGGCTTATCAGTTAATAAGCTCTGTTGTCTTGGAAGAAATAGATGAAAAGATGGCCGAGAACATTGCTCAAATTAATGTGAGATAAAATGTTATAGATAAATAATGTGAGATAAAATGTTAAGAAATAAATACAATCATCTATCTATGAAATCTCTTTGTACGTGCGAGGATACAAAAGTCTTAAAAAGCTATAAACGAATATCTGACCTTCCTTAAAGAAAGCGCCCACCAAAGATTTCTATATTCTATCTACTTGCCAAATGAGTTCAATCATAATTGTGTGGGCTAAGCTAGTACAACTATACTTGGTGAAATACATATGAATCTTGAAGGATGATATTGAACAACTGATATTGTAACGAGGTAATATTTGGATAAGAGAAAGAGCTATTTAAACAAAGGGAATCTAAATTTAATTCCTTGTCGTCACCCTCTGTAAGTGGCCAATGTCAATCCAAATACGCCTCGTTTGCCGATGCTTACTTTTCGAGTCGCGCCCTTCAAAGCACATCAATCCGCATTTCTACCCAGGAATATCACATCAATAAGTCAAATGCTATTATTTGAGGTGAGAACGGTAGTACTAGAGTTCAAACTTGCAATTTAATCACAAACAAGCGAATGTTGCAACACTCTGCTAACTACAACGTGATATATGGTAAGGTACAGTGATAACAAATTCAAGATAATGATAGAGTTGTAGGAAATATAGTTCATACTTTATCAAAGCGCAAGTGGCCTCGAACAGGTAATGATTAAAATGTGGCTTGCTGGGATTCTAAAATGAAACAGGACAAAATAAAAGGCTATGTAATATATTTACACTTAAACAAGATGACAAACCGGCTTGATTATACGATCACCTAACAAGTTAAATATATACACCCAATATTTAGAGCCAGAATAGGCATGAAAAACAACAACCACAGTGGGGCGTGATCACTCTCAGCAAGAACTTACATTCTTCAAAATTTCAAATCTACACAACCCAACTACAATTTAACAATGTGTCTTCTATATAACACCGAAGTGTAGAATTTAATGCTCCCGGTTGAAAAGACAACTCTTACCATAACAAAATTTTAATATATGATTTAATAAATCCATTTACCGAAAATGATTGATCCATTCCCAATGCACGGTATATATGTCAACAACTTGTGCTCAGAGCAGGATAAATATGTGATGGATATACCGAACTTTGCTATAATTGCCCTAAATATTGGCACGAAGGTATGTAATAGACTCAATGCTTTGGTTCAACCAGTTTGAATTTTTTCCAGTATAAAGTAGTTTTTGAAATAGAAAGTGGTTAATGGAAACCAACGTGAAGAGTTTGATAATTCAATTGTATCGAAGAGTCAAAGATGCTAATTATCTGCCTTCATGTGTTTTCCATCGTTGCTCGAGGCAAAATTCCCCAAGTGTCTAATTTTCGAGGTCTAGATAGTTAGTTCTTACAATTGCCAGTAATAAGGATACAGTTGTCATACAGATAAAAATTACGGCTAGAACCCACATTTGCCTTCTTCCGTGATGAGAATGGTATGGTACCAACGATACACTTTACTTTTTTAGTAGACAAAATGACGTATGGGAATTGTTATTGCGTCTAAACATGGGGATATTTTTACAGGCGAAACACCCAAGCACACAAGAGAGTATGATAATAGGGAGTGCAGAAATACATGCGAGGAGTCAGAATACTCTGAAAGACTGATACGCGAAGGTAGGGTGCTCATTCATGCACATATCCTCCATATATATACAAGTATATGTACTGCTTGGAATGCCAAAAATCAAAGTGACATTGCATACACTACAAAATAATACATGAGTTGAAATGCTTTAATTATTGTTCCAAATCAATTGCAACGGTTTGCAAACTTTGGAAGTCGCAGAAGCATTATCCTGTCAAATCGTTAGATAACAACAGTTGGGTGGTGAGTTGTATTATCTAATCTCTTCGGACTTCGGTATTAATGCAAGGTTCCTCAAACCTCTCTTATTCAGCAATTAGGGTAAAGAAATCTTGGTCTCGAATTACAATAGAGGTGTTGACGCATGTTATTTTTAGGTTTAAATTTCTCATAGCTATTTGGCATGCTGATATACATACCTTGCTAACCACAGCCAGCTTCGCTGACAACTGTTCGATTATCAACTGTGCATATGGCACAATCTTGTCTTGCATCATGGATATCGTTCTCATTATTGCTGAAAAAAACAAATAGAGCTTCAATAATAACGTTGTATTTCTGAAAAGTAGTTTTACATTCTTCCAACTGCTTTCAACGTCCATAAAATTTAGTAAAAGCTAAAGGCGCATCTCCACTCGATGATTTTTGTGACGGTTGTCTGGTGGAGATGCGTTTTAAGAGGTTTAGCTGCTACTTTCCTTTTACAAAACTGCATCTATCTTACCTATCTGCAATCCCCATCTACAGACCACTTTACATGGAACGAGTCAGGAATCACTTTTGCTGATTCTATCAAAGAGTGTTAAGGTAATAAAGGAATTGACATTGAGGCTGAAGCAGTGAAGGGTTGATGAAGACTTACAACAGAAAAAGCGACTTGATCGAGCAGTCTGTTGTTTACGTCAAGGTAAATAACATCTTGTTTGCAAAATGATGGATTAAGTGACCATGTTGAGGAAGCAATTACAAAAAGCGAGCAGTTATTTGAATAAAATTGCTCTAAAAATGACATGAAACGGTACCTGTCACTAAAAAATCCCGATTAAGTTCTTCTATTAAGATTAGTACTAATCAGGTATCTTTAACAACCGATTATACTGGCAGCTTTCCTCTTGAATTGCTGGTAGGAAATGCAGGATGAAATGGCAGTCTCAACAAAAGCGACCAAGCAACTTTGGTCTCTGTCTGAGACTTTACTTGACTTCAACTCTTTGTGCAAGTGGGTTTTATGTGGTATTGCGTGGATTATTGTCAGATAATTCACTGTCCGGCTTAATATCATCAAAGAAACTCTTAAACAATATGAATCTAACGTTAACCACTAATTGGAACAAAGCTTACCTTTCATTACGTAATCATTTTCTGCCGAATTTGGTGAATTTAACACTGCAAACAAGTTTCGCAACAGCGTTTCTGATGTCTGTCCCAAGTCGTTGACCGATAACCTAAAAAATAAACGGACAGGCAGTCGAAGCAAAGAGAAAAATTACATTATACTGAAAGACCCCTCAGCTAGTATATGGTATTATGATTCAGGTAAGCGATTGCTATTTGCAAATATTGTCTCATATATGCATCTTATATATATCTTATATACATCGGGCCTTTGTGGAATGCTTGAAGCTATCAGTACGATTCCTGGCCTTTCTGAATAGCGTGACCACGCCTATACGGGAGGTAACCTCTTTAACATATCCAGTCTAAAACTGGACTCGAATTTCACTTCTGGAAGCAAGCATGCTTCTACCCATTGTTTTTGTATCCAAGATAATACATTTACACTCCCAAAACAGTAATGCCTCGAACAACAATATTTCCAGCATGTCAGAAGGTAGTGATGGGTGTGCTAACAATGGATAGTAATGGGTGAGCAAATGTATTAATATATAGTTAAACAGCGTGACTGCCTTGTAAATGACAACGTAAAAATCACTTGAGTAGCACTCAAAAGGGTATAGTCATCTCCCAAGCCAAGGGA